>JAVYIG010003884.1:0-179180 GCA_035222895.1 Strongylocentrotus droebachiensis
GATGAGCATCCAGGGACCCAGAGGCAGAGCCCCGGAAGCTCTGGAGTT
Source organism: Strongylocentrotus droebachiensis (assembly GCA_035222895.1). Classification (NCBI taxonomy): domain Eukaryota; kingdom Metazoa; phylum Echinodermata; class Echinoidea; order Camarodonta; family Strongylocentrotidae; genus Strongylocentrotus; species Strongylocentrotus droebachiensis. Next base: position 49 of record JAVYIG010003884.1, read on the forward strand.
TAGGCATTTAATTACGGTCAGATGAGCATAATAAACCTCATTTGTGACACTGGCAGGCCACTAATTGGCGTGTGGGTCCAGGGGGCGGAGACCCCAGAAGCTCAGGGGTTTTAGGTATTTTATAACGGTCAGATAAGCATGCAGGGGCCCGCCTTAGGGCCCCTGATGGGGTCGAGGGAGGTGGATCCCCGAAGCTCAGGGGTTTTAGGCATTTAATTACGGTCAGATGAACATATTTTGATACCTTCTCTGTGACACTGGCAGGACACTAATTGGCGTTAGGTCCAGGGGGCGGAGACCCTGCAGAAGCTCAGGGGTTTAAAGCATCAAATTACCGTCAGATTCGCATCCAGGGGCCCGCTTTAGGTCCCTAGGTGGGGACTTTTGACCCCTCTCCGGAAGTACAACTTGTTGGCGGGAAACTTGCAACTTGATATCCCCCTTTTCTTTTCTCTTCTTTCCCTTTCCTTCCTTCTCTCTTTTTTTTTTGATGTGGGGGGGGGGGGGGGGGCGAGGTAACAGCTGGGAGGCAAGTCCCTTTCGCCCACCCCGATCTCCTTCTTTTCCCCCTTTTCTTTTCTTCTTCCTCTTCTTTCTTCTTTGACTTTACACACCGGACTTATGCTGAAAGGGGGGGGGGGTGCTGAAAAGGCTGTTTAACAAAAGAAAAGGTCTACCCGTATTGACTTTAAACACCGGACTTATGCTGAAAAGGGGAGGGGGGTGCTGGGAACACGCATATGCGTACCCTAATAACACTGAGTGGGGGGGGGGGGAGGGGACGGGGCCCGAATATTCTCATATTCGTGTATCAAGGTCATGACCGATTATATCACTTTTTATTTATGTACATTCGGCGACCAGGTGCCCGCATACAGTACTTTAAATCGTTTCTAGTGTGTTGATTACAAACTAATATTTTTTCCAGGTTGAAAAATGTCTTCTCCTTTTTTATTCTTCTTGACGAGTGCCAGAGCCATGCAGAATACATATTCTGTGAAGACTTGTGGATTGAGGAGAAACTTTTCATTTCTTAAGAGGGTACTTGTGACTAACAAAAAGTTGAAATAACGCTGCTCCAGAGAAATGTATTTTTATGCATTTTGAGAAGCGCTGGGCAATTATCCTAAAACGTAAGGCCCAATCACATATAGACGACGCATGGCCCGTGCATTAAAAATCGGAAACCAAATGTGTAGCGTGTCTCTAGCGCGCTGTGCTCGGCGTATGCCGGCGTTGGTCTAGCGCGCTCCGCGTATGTCTGGCGTCCTTTTGGCGTTTACATTCATGCGTCGAGCTCCGCGTACATGCTCGCATACGCACATGCTCAAAAAATCCGACGCACACAGCGACTTTCGACGAATGCATAGCGTTGGTCCAGCGTTGGTCCAGCGCGCTCGACGAACGAGTAACAAATGAAGACGCACACCTAACGCACGACAACACACTGCGTTGCATAAATCATAATCAAAGGGAAATGTGTACAAATGAGGAAGATAACGTGCTATAGTATTTAAACGAATATGGGTTCATGCATGGGTCTTTTGCTATTGAATCCTGATTGTCCACGGGGGGTAGTTGTCCTAGAGGGGTAATTGTCCTCGGAGGTACATGTAGTTGTCCTCGGGGGGTAGTTGTCCTTGGGGGGTAATTGTTCTCGGGGTTAGTTTTCCGGGGGGAGGGTAATTTTCCGGGGGTTGATTGCCCAGGGGTTAATTGTCCTAGAACCCCCCCCCCTTCTCAGTGTTATTTAGTGTACGCGTATGCATGTTCCCTCTTTTTGAAAGCACCCCTTTTCTCCGGTGTGAAAGTCAATGACAGGCCGGACTTTGTTGCGCGGAAAAATACCCCTTTACTGGAGATTTTCCCTCCGACTTCATGAGTCGGGGGCCGGGGCACAGCCAGCGTGGTTAGAGCTATTTATGTTCTACGGTCCAATCTAGACTGTTAGCGAGCGGTTTTCATTTTAATTAATCATGAAATGCCAGTGGCTTGCGTGTAAATAAAAAACATACGCGCTCAAGCAGCCGGCGACTGAACCCGGATTAGGCGAGAAAACGGACTTCCCCCCTCAATTATGCACTTTTAATCCCCTTTAGGCCTAAACTATGTCTGAAAACCTTGCACAACTGTTTTCGAAATGAATTCGCTCAATAGGCATCGTCTTTTATTATCTGTTCTTATATTTTTTTTAATTTGAAAGGGGAGATGGACAGTAAAATGGCAGCAAGCATCAAGACCCGTTTCAAGTCTGTCCGAAACGTCGTGGTGGAACCTGGCGAAAAACAGCTTGAGAAGTACCGCTCACTCGTAGAGAGCAAGAAGTCTGAATTCGAAGGCATCGAGTTCGACCTTCGACAACTCGGCATCGACGAGTACCGTGCCCTCGAGGGCAACCACTCCTCCAAATATCACTTCATCAACGCCATCCAGTCCCTCTACTATGTCGATGACTTTAATGACACCATACGATATCTCTACGATTGCTTGGAGGAGGGCGGGATTTTGTTAATAACCATTATCTCAGGTGAGATGTACGGAGTTCTTTCAAACATTGCTAAGCCCGATATGTCTTTTAAGTAATTTGTACAATTTTTATTTGAAATTGATTGATTCCTATTAAATTTACTTCGTACCGTACCCCCTTCTCACCACGTTCATTCTGTATTTCTCTTTGCCTTTTGAATGCTCTGACTTCCCCCTCCCTTTCCCATGCTCCCCCCTCTCTTTCTCTCTCTCTCTCTCTCTCTCTCTCTATATATATATATATTTCTCTCTCTGTTTCCCTCTCTATTATTTGGACAGATGAATAAAAAAATGAAATGAAAAGAAAAGAAAATGACAGACGTGTGCAACCATCATAACTCCCATCCACATTTTCCACGTTACAGATATCGGTGGTTTCTGGCGTCTGTGGAACCGCTTCCCCCGTTTACAAGACACAATCGGACCCTATTTTTGCGTCCAACATTTGCGACAAGGCCTCTCTTCCCACGACATCCCTTTCGACGAAAACCACCAGAAGGCGCATGTGGACATCACCAGCTGTTTCGAAGAAGGGTCCAAGGAGGGAGAAATCGTCCTCGACTTCATCAGCCAAATCGTCGATTTCCACGGCTCGGCGTCGCCAGAGTTTTACAAAGAGGTGGTCGATTTTATTTGGTCTGAAAAGTGCTCTGAGCGAAAAGAGGACGGGACGATTCTCTTTTTCAACGACTGGGATGCCGTCGTAGCACAAAAACCGATCTCTAAATAACCAGGTTTAAATTCAGTACCAGAGAAGCAACGAGAGGGAGAAGAGATAGGGGAGGGAGCGAGAAAGGGGGAGAGAGAGAGAGAGAGAGAAGAGAAATAAGGAGAGAGAGAGAGGGGTGAGAGGGTGAGATAAAGAGAGAGAGAGAGAGAGAGGGTGAGAGAAAAGGAGAGAGAGAGAGAGAGAGAGAGAGAGATGGATTTGGAAAGGGGTAAAAAGAAACACGGAGAGTTGTTAGAGACAGGGTACTAGTTATACTGTTGAAAAGTTTTCTTGTAGGTAAAAAGTAGAAAAGGAGGAAGAAGAATCAAATGTCATATTGTCCTATACTAAATAATTTGTGCACAAAGATGATTTTGACATCGACGGTACAATTCCACTCATACATTTTGTCATACTTTTGTATTTCCATATGAATATTCATATTACCATGTTAACTATCTAAGTTTCCTTCATTTAATTAATATAAATGTTAATTATGTAACAGGGGCGGCCGAGCGACTTCCAAAGTGGGGGGGCACCAACAAAAAAGGGCACTTTCTGGAAAAAAAAGGGCACCTACAGTGGGAAATCTCAAAGCGAAAATATACAATTTTTTAGACATTGGTATATACCCCTACATTGTGATTACATTATCAGGGATGATTTCAATATTTGTTTCTCTTCATACATCATACAAGATATCGCTTAAGCACCATACTTTACAGTTGGGTGTGATGTCTGAATATGCATTTACGAGCGAGCGAAGCGAGCGAGAAAAATTTTAAAGATCTGTGAGGTCGCAGTGCGAAAAATTACATCTTATAAAGAGGAAAAAAGCCAATCGTGATGGGGTTATAAGCACATTCTCATAACGGAAGACTGAAAAGACCTTTGATAAGTAACATAATTATATCATCTTTAAATGCGAGCGAGCGCAGCGAGCGATTTTTGGGGGAAATTGCTCTTAGTCGCTTTAAATAAGGGGCACGTTTAATGATTAAATGAAAAGGGGACAATTATTGAAAGGGATAAGACACTTATTAGAAAAGAAAAGGAGCACGTGTCAAAGTACAAAGGATAATTATAAGAGGTGAAAATGAGGCATTTTTTCACCTGAAAAGAGGCACTCACCAGTGATGAAAAAGAGGCGTTTACGAAAATGGGAAATAGGCATTTGTTGACGGAAAAGGGGCACCCATCAGATTTTGATAGGGGCATTTATAAGAGGTGAAAAGGGGAAAGGTCCCTTATTAGAAAGGAAAAGGGGCGCGTATCATTATTAAAAGGGGGAATTATCAGAGTTGAAAAGGGGCACTGACCAGATATGAAAAGGGGCACTTATGAAAATGTAAAAGGGGCACTTATAATAAAGGAAAATGTGCATTTGTTGAATAAAAAGGGGGCACCGTTCAGATTTTTAAAAGGGGCAGTTATGAGAAGGGGAAGGAGCTCTTTCTTTTCAATGGGGGCACTTATCATAAGGAAAAGGGGCACTTATTAGAAAGGGAAAGGGGTAGTTATGAGAAAGGGAAGGAGCTCTCTCTTTTTAATGGGGGGCACTTATCATAAGGAAAAGGGGCACTTATTAGAAAATAAGAGGGGCACATGTTAAAATTAAAGGTGTGCTCATCCGAGTTTAAAAAAGGGGTAGTTATTAAAAGGAGAAGGGGCACTTCTTACAAAGGAAAAAAGGGGAAGTTGTCAAAGTAAAAGGAGCACCTCTCAGTTTTGAATAGGGCAATTATCAGAGGTGAAGGGGGCACTTATTAAAAGTGAAAAGGGGCACTTCTCGTACCTGAAAAGAGGCACTTACTAGAGATTAAAAAGGGCACTTATTCAAGATAATTTCAAGATTTATGAGAATGGAAAATGGACACTTATTGCAAAGGAAAATGGGAACATGTCGAAAGAAAAGGGGCACGTGTCAAAAATAAAAAGGGCACTCGTCAGAGGTGAAAAGGGGAAGGGGCACTTTTACTAAGTAATAGGGGCACTTGTCAAAGTAAAAGGGGCACCTTTCCCATGTAAAAGGGGCACTTCTTACAAAATAAAAGGGGCACTTTTCCTATGTAAAAAGGGGCACTTTTGGGGTATCTGAAAAAGTGGGGGGGCACTGTGCCCCCCCTGCCCCCCCGGGAGAACCGCCTCTGTTATGTAAAGAGGTTAGAATCATTATGTGAATGACGATGATGACGATTATGAACATAATAACGATGATGTTCATCATAATTGTTGTTGACAATAATACTAAAGCACGTTTGATCAGTATGATGGCAATAATGTTTACGATTATGATGACGGTACAAAAGATTTTACTAATGCTGTTGACGATCATACTAGTATTGGTTTCGACTTTTCACATATCTATTGTTTATTTCATTCCATATTCTGGACGAGTTGCCTTATGTATAAACTTTGTTGTTTTTAAAAAAAAATGAGAGATTCCGCAATTACCCAACGAGACAATCTCCCTATTACCATATTCCAAAGTAAAGAATTCTTTGTAAACAGTAAACCTTAATTTACACTGGCCCAATCTTTTGGAATTTTCTTGATGAGTCTTTCAAGCGCTCACCAAGTCTATTTTCATTTAAGCGTAATCTGAAGTTAAAGCTAGTTAACTAGGAATCCATGTAACGTTATGCTCATTTGCATGCCTTAATTCATGTTTATAATACACACTTTCCCTCGGAATTTGATTTATAGCAACCAATGTGTCCCGTTCTTGTGTTTTTGCTTGACTTGTCATGTATCCTCCAGTTTTCCCCATCTTTTCTTTTCCTTGCATTTTCTTTATGATACTATGAAAATTTATGTTAGGTAACCTAAATGACAAGCTATGCTTTCCTAGGTTTACTCCGCAATACATGAAGCAATGTTCTCGTTTACTGCATTATTATTATGTATATTTCTCGTTTGTCAATTATTGAATTGGAATGACTTTGTAAAACGAAAAGCCTGGTCAATTTCATTTGCTATTATTGTGGAAATTAATGAAATGAAATAAAACATGGTTTATTTAATATAAATCATAAAATATAAACGCTGAATTGAGAATTCTTTACATTGGGTGAAAAAGAAGACAAAAACAATATACACCATGTGATTTTAGGCAACGAAAGCAGGGGAGGGGCAATTATACACCAGGGGAGTATATGCATTGTCGCCCTCTTACGTCTATTTTCTGCCATTTTCGATGTCGAAAATGAATGATTTTTTTTATACATGTACGCCTTTTCGGGTGTGTACGTCATAGCATTTAGGGGAATTCATGACATCTGAAAGAAATAGTCGTGCCAAAATGAAAATAGAGTGCAGTGAATTTTCCTTCTTCACTTTCCAAAGTAAATTACCCCTATATCGAATGCACTTGCCAATATCATTCGTCTTATCATTGTTTCATCTGAGAAATTTATCAACTGATTGCATTCCTTTTGTAGGCTACTCATTATCATCATTTTCTTGTTGTTGTTTATGATGCTGCTGTCATTACATATCCAAGACCGACTTTAAAAACAATGGATTCTATGGACCTGATGAAAACCATGTGGAAGATGGAACAAACGACCCAGAGTAATAACTCAAGGACATTTCAAGACCATCGGAAACAGAAAGAAACAAAATTGTATACCTCTTAAAAAACGCCGCTGTATTTTGAATAAGAGGAAGAGGGAGGAGGGGGTGGTATATGCAGAAGAACATGTTTGAGGGTACACCTGTGGAGGACAATGCACACATGGTTTAGTTTACCCTTCGCCCCCACCCCACCCCACCCCATCTTGGTCTCCGTGACAGTATTTAATCATTCACCTATTCCTCTGAATCTCAGTGTTCAATTTTTTTTGGTTGAAAACCTGTCGCCATATTTTCAGAAAAAATGATATAATCACCTGATGTATGGACCACCCGGTCATTTTAACAAGCACTGAATGTGATAACAATTACACCAAAATGAAAGATGGATGGCAGGCCCGTCGTCATTTCCCCTTTGGAAAAAAAATCAAAGAAAACCCGACATTGTTTCCATACATTAACCCGGCGTGACATCGCCAGCAACATTGTTGATAACATTTTGATGCATTTGCATGTCATATTGCGCTGTTATCGGCATGGCGGGAAAGTAATGTATGTGAAGTTATAAACAGCGCGATATTTGTATTGCCTTGTATTGTTTTACAGCGTGGAGACTCTGACGTGAGGGGAACATGTGTGGTCGCGTGGCGAAGATTTGTGTCGTGGTGTCTAAGTAATGGAGTAATGTAGTGAAATATGTTCTGACATAACAAATTACATTTGTGTTTGATTTGAAAAAGGTTTAAACAGAGGGAGAATGATTGGGGCAAAACAGATCTCTCTCTCCCTCTTTCTCTCCATATCTCTTTGCCCCTCTGTCACACACTGGCATACAGTCCGGGGGCGGATCTAGTGCAAGCGTGGGGCCGCACGCCCCCCCCCCCCCACAAAAAATATACACACATAAATGTTCAGTTTACTCATTCAGAAATGCCTCAGAATGTATCATTGCGCATCTTAGGGTTCAAAGTTTTCCGGAGCCTCAAGCGTGCCCCGAACCCCATGCACGCCATAAAGGTTTCGCGCTCGCAATTTCGAACATTTCAAGACCATCCCCTTTTGGAAAATCGTGGATCCGCCCCTGCAGTGTGGCGAGACTTTTCGTCTTTTCGTAGAGAAATACTCCCAAATAGAAGCAAGCAAAGAGCAAAGGCAGGTGGAGATCTAAAGACACACAAACAGGCTCAATGAACGTCAAAACAGGTATTCCATTAGAGAGCAAGACGGGAGGAAAAGGGAAACGGGAGGGGCGTCAAAGAGGGGCTGTTAAGGGGGGGGGGGGGAACGATTGGAAGAATCGTTTAGAAGGAAATACATCACACAGAGAGAATACGATTCCGTATTCGGGAGCTGGATGAGGGCAGAAATACCATGCGATTTAGATCTCTTTAAGGCCTGATGTGTTTAACAGGTGTTTAAGGCGCATCGCTTCAAAGCCAATTTTGTGTTTGTTCTTTCTTCCCCGAGGGAAAGTACATGTACGTTGTTTTGAGTTAACAAGCTCGATATTTTTGGTAGGGAGGAGACCCACCGGCGGATTTTTTGTTTGTTTATTGGGGGGGGGGGGCAAACGGCCCGTGCCCCCTGTTTGAATTCAAAGTGGTATGCTTTAAGTTGATTGCCTAAAGACGAGCCGACGCTTTTTTTTTAAATATTAATTTTTTTAATGAAGGTTTAACCTTTTGCCTGTCAGAGAATTTGAAGAAAAAAGGCAGCCCAATATTTATTATGATAACCCACTTGTTTTGCTTGGATTCTTTCCTTTCATTCAGTTTCTCACTCAAACAATAATTAATTAACAGTACACATGATTTTCGATTTCATTTTCATCATCCCTTTTATTTCGTTTTCGTAATCACCTTTCCCCTTACATTGTATGGGTTAATCACTTCTAAGATTTGACCTCAAAAGTATTTTGATCGGGCACATCTACCAAATATATGATGTTGGGTCACCTGTGGAAATGCATCACTGGTCAAGTATATGGTCAAGTTCACGAGATGACCAATATCAAAGAGATCAATCGAACATCTCTTTTTAAATCTCAAAATCCGGTTAATTCCTTGATAAACAGATCGCACTCCCGTCGCGTGCCCACAACGGGTCCACGTGGCAGCCCTGTGGGGCACTCCTTAACTTGTCCCAAGTAAAGCTACTCGTATCGTTTACAGAACACTGTACTGGTTGTGTTGTTCGCTTCTGATCCCGTGGTCTTCATCAGCTGTCGCCCTCTACCGTTCGAAAACTGTCAGAAGAGATAAATTTGAAATGGTACGATGTCCCTTTTGCAAACTTTACTAATCTAGCTGAAATTTACCACATAGTAAGATGATGGTATGTTTATCTTATGTGTGAAATATTAGAGCAATCCGTAGACTGTGAATGCCAATTCCCAACTGCGTTTATATTACGGATAATTTCCTTCTCGAGTGCTTACTGCTAACTGTAATTCTCATTCATGTAGTGTAATTTGTGCTGATTCTAAAGTCAATACTAAGATGCACAAGCCTTTTAGAAGATTATATGAAAGCCAAAATGTAACTGAAATTAGAAAACAAAGCTTTGAATGATTTGTGATCTCGTTTATAAATCGATTACTTAATTTCAAGATAAATGTTTTGTGATAGAATGAATAATCATGATAATAAATTATTACTTTGATTGGTGTTATAGCTGACACTGAATCACTCTATTTACAATGCAGTGAAAAGTAAAATTCTATCTAAAGTGATTATAATGTGTGGTATATATTTGCACGTGCCGAAAATATGTAGGTCCAGGTGCGTACGCAGGGGGGGGGGGGTCGAACCCTCAATTTTGTTTATGTGTGTGTTTTGGACGAAACCCCCCCCTCAATTTTGTTTGTAATAATAAAAATATTTAAAAAAAAAAAGATTGTGCTACAGGATGACCAACCCCCCCCCCCTTAATTTTGTTATATTAAAAAAAAAATTGTGCAAAAGGATGACCAAAAAAGGTGACCTTACCCCCCCCCCCCCCCCCCCCTCCCCAAACTGAACAAAATATCGATTTTTACATTTTCGGGACAAAAAAAAATGTACTCTTCAAAATGACCAAGAAGTGCCTCAAAAAAGTAAACATCTTTGAGTGACCGGTTTTACCATACTCGTTTTCCCCAATAGACTGTAATGTTATGAAAACCGTTAGGAAAACGCAAAATTTGATTTCGATTTCCAATGATAAATATCTTGATAATCAGACAGGGGATAGGCTTGTATGATGGGGTTCCTGACTGACCTAAAGGTTTATAATTATCATTGCAGCATGAGCTAAATCCAAGATTTTGTTTAAGAATGTGAAAGTCACCCAATCCTTTTAAAAGGCACAATAAAGGCAATAGTGAGCTGTTGGTCAAATGGGTTGTCGGTCTCATGGATTGTCGGTTCCTTCTTCGGATTCATCTATAGTGAATGGGACGATCAAAACAGGTGTTCTTCCGAGATGATCGATCGAGAACAGAGACGAACGAGACTATATAGAGACCCCCCCCCCTCCCCCTCCCCCCATCTCTCTCTCTTCTTCTTGTTTGTGCGTGTGTGTGTGTGGGGGGGGGGGTAGGCAGTAGATGATGATTACAAATTATATAATATCTGATGTGATTCGATTTGATGTTATCATCAAAGAGAAAAGGCTCCGTTAAATCTCACGTTACTAGAGTAAAACATAATGCTATAGTTTTTAAAGTGTTTGATGGAAAATACAACGTATACGGTAGATCAAATTATATCTTGTTACAATGTACATAAACTGTGAAACTATCACTTCGAGGCACAGTTACACTAGCGAATCAGCAGGAAAAGCAACAATAACATATCTATGATTACAGTCTCTATCAACAGTGAAATGAAGATATGGTTACGGTGTACATCAGCAAACAGATGGAAAATGTGAAATTTTGTGATTTCAGACACGGCTTGTTTCACTTTTGATGCGATGAGAGGATAAGGTTCTCACCCCCGCTCCCCTGGGTTATCCGAAAGGTAAGCCCTGGGGAGACACCTTGCGAAGTCGGATGCGTTGGATAACACGATCTGGGGGGGGGGGGGGGGGGGGTTCACAAAGATCCTAAGTTGAACTTATCTCTAAGTTGGACTTAAACATTATGGAAAGCCGTTAGCATCTTTGACAATATTTTGTAAATGTTATTTTAAAAGGCATAAAATGTTGATTCAAATTAATCTTATTTTCTATTATCATGGGAGATTTCATGTTCTTGAAGGGGAATTTATAAAAAGGCTAAAATACGTCAATTTTTGCTTTTGAATATATTTTATTTTAGGGTTACAAGTGGCTCTCCATAATTTTTAAGTCCAACTTTGAGATAAGTTCAACTTAGGATCGTTGTGAAACACCCCAGGTTTATTAAAATGTACCTATTTGGTATATTGCTCATTTAGGCTAATTCCCAGTTTTTCTGATGTTCATTTTTGGCATATATCCATATGGTCTCATGATAATTCAATCTTAAATCACAATAATCATCAAATAATTATTAGTCGTTATGGATGGTAGACGAAATAAGCATTAAACAAACTGGGAATCACACTATTTGGCAATTAGACTAAATGGCTACCAGACCGAGTGGGTACTAGACTAATTGGAGATTAGACCATATGGATCAAATGATAGGTAGACGAAATGATTATTAGACCATGTAAATAGTAGAGGAGCTGGTTGTAGACCAAACGGCAATTCACTCTTGGAGTTATCACCAGTCGACTATAAAAGGGAAGAGTGCTGCAACATAAATAGTCAATTTTGACTGAATTGCTTTGAAACCCAATCAAACAACCCCGACTAAAAATTATGTCAGCGTTTTCCATAACCCATTATTATTATTATTATTAATGTGATTTTTTTTCTTCTTCTTCCAAGATGCACGTCGGCAAATTTAGAAGAAGAACAAAATTTATTGCTGACAAATTATGAGGGCCGTTTTTCCTCATACACCCTGTATTTGGCCAGAAAATGTTACTACTGTTATATGTAAGACTACGTAAGATACCACCAAAACATCCACATATTCCCTCGATGATGAGCACAGAGGCTTCTCGAGAAACGGGAGGGGGTAGATACAGTTTGCCGTCGTTAGTCCTTATTCCTCCAATATTATTGTCCAATTTGCCGACAACAGAGCCTAAAACTTTCAAGATTTTCTGATAGAGTTACAACAAATATAAACAATTCTGACTTTGCCAACACAGCTTGAAAAATAAACCGACTTTGCTAACAAAAATTTAAACGGCAGTGTCACACATACCGTACATGTACATGTACCTCCTCTCATGATATCCTTGGACGAGCTTTGCGTATAACCAATGTGTGTGGAGCGTTGTTTTTACGTTGTGTTGTCTGTCTGTCCGTTTGTATGTCTGTCTGTGTGTCTGTCTGTCGGTCTATAATGTGTGTACCGTCAAGAAAATAGCGAATGTAACTAATAGCGGGGGAAAAGAACTGATAAATTAGGAAAGACAGAGAGAGGAGAGAAAGAGAGAAAGAGAGAGAGAGAGAGAGAGAGAGAGGGGGGGGGTACATATTGCAGGAAAAATCGGTATGGGAGCTTAAAAACCACTTGTTTAATTGGCTGGTCAGGCATAATTATGACACACTGGGTCAAAATATATCAAAAATAAACCAGATTTGGGGATTTCATAGAGTAACGTTAATTGGTTAAGTCGGGGCTCCCCGGTTGCCAAATTACATCCAATCGACCCTTATGTGGTCTCAGTAGCATCTACGCACGACCAAATTGATAATGTAAACTATCGCAAATTGGAATGGGCCATGCTTAAATTATTTAGTAACAACAAGTGATTAGAATCTAAGGTTAATGTCAAATACAAGTAAAAAGGGGAAAAACTGAAATAAAAATATGCTTAGAGGCTTAAAATAGCTCAAATTTTATGCTGATATCATGTTTTAAAGCACAGTTTTCAATGTGTAATCTATATGAACAAGATAGAAAACAAAAACGATTTATAAAGCCAAATATATCATGAAATAATTGTTTGTACAGTATAAAAGTACACTGTAACCTTATTTCTTTATTCATCAATCAGCGTACGTACTTTCATGTCTTGTGTTTTTCACATTCCCTTGTTTTCTTCTAAGAAGTTTCACTTTCATCCAATTTTGGTAACTTACATGTGGAAATGGTGTTTTAAATGAAATATAGAAAATATAGATTTAAATTATTCAGCATTCGCACGTTCTGCATTTTGTTCGAGGCATTGATTGCATAAATACCCTACAGAACACGAGTTCAGTGTTTATATTTTCTAACATCTTATTATTAGTCAGCACTTGAAAAAATGTCTGGTGTAAACAAAAAATGCTCTTTTATTATAGATCATTTTCAGAGCTTTCAATTTAGCCTTTAGAGTAAACATTACCCATTTTAGGTGTCTTTACATCCTCTGTTTAAAAAAAAGGAAAAAAAGCAAACAAAGAGCAACAAAAACCATTTTAAAAATACGTCCGTGACTCGTTGAGCGTTTAGTCAACTAAAAATGTTTGGCACCAACATTTCAAAGATGGCGCCTTTCATCGGGGTCTTCTTTCTCATCATCATGACATTATTCTCGTCCAAGTCCAACCCCCGCAGATCTATTGCGCCAAATAATTATTACGAGGAAACATAAACTGCAGTATTTGAAGATAAACCGATGATTTATTACTCCTTAAACATGATATCAAACTTGTATTTTATCATTTTATCATCCTATTTGAGCCCCATATCACTTTTCTGTTAACATGATATTCTTATTTTTCTCCATTTACCTGCGATTAAACGTTAAATTTTTGTGACATCCGTTTTGGTATCCGGTTTGCATCCGGCGTCAGCAATCTCTTCCGGGTAACTTTCATCTTGGCTCAGCCCCCCGTTCCTATTTCAAAAAGCAATGATTTAACGAAGAATTCAAATATATGAAATATCATATCAGCCAAATAAACAAGGCAATAGCGGAACTAACAACAAAAAATTACTAATTTCAAGTTCAAGTACGGTGGACGAAAGTTTTCACAGATTTAAATGTCATTAGAGAGCAATCTATATAAGCAGGGACAGTCTATCGTGCCCTTTGACCTGGTTTAAGAGAGGGCTATCATGTGCAAGTCGGTCTAAAACTAGAAACGTTTGTTTTTTTTGTTTTATATCCGTACATTTAAAAAAAAATACAAAGACAAAAAAGTAAAATTTGAAAGAAAAACGAAATACAATATAAGAGAGATAAAAAAAAATATATAAAAAAAAACATACGGCTTGAGACCCACAATCAGCTGCAACAGTACGTTGTTCCTGCTGGTCTTCTAAGGGGCAAGAAAAAAAGATACAAAAGATGCACAAGCAAAAAAATAAATAAAAATATATATACAGTTTAACTACTACAGGAAAAGAAGAAGATAACAAAGTCCAGGATAAAAAGTACATATTTAAACATTCTTTTAAACTTGAAAAAATATCTAATTTTGTACGGCTGTTTTTAAAAGTCGAATTAAAAGTAACTTCGCGAATATTTTGTGGGATCCTATTGAAACGAAGAGCAGCTCTATACATAAACATCCTTTTGCAAGTATATGTTCTTGGTTTTGGTAAACACAGATCGTTTTTTAATACGAAGGGAATACGGGGTCGAATTTATTTTGAATATTTCCTTAACATAATCTGGAGCTTCACCATCTGAAATATTATAAGTGAATGAGGTCGGGATGAGGAAGAAGTAGATATCAAGGAAAAATGGGATGCATAAGATAAATAATATGATCGTTTCCCGCACATTTTACAATGCAGAAAGGGCTCTTTTCGTTGCCTTGTAACTTATAAAAAGTGCTTTTTATGTACCACTTGGTGGGAAGGACATGGACCCCAAGTAGACCCACATTTAAAGAGAACGACAGTCCACAAGCCAACATCCCATACAACTGAAAACTCATGAACGGACCAAGAATGTTCGTCTTCTGAACGACATGCCGATCTCGTTGGCTGACAATCGTGGCATATCTGGACCTTAGCGTCAAGGGGGTGGGGGGGGGGGGGGCATTCTAGTCAATGGTCGATGTATTTTAAAAAAGAAAATCAATTAAATAATGTGGGCGGTGTAGGGGGATACTTCCCTTACCCAAACCTTGTAAATTCAAAATGTTAAGATTTTGATTTCGATGAGATATTATTTGCAAAATTAGTAAACAACGGGTTTCAATCAATCTAAGGAAATTTGCGAGCGAGCGCAACAGCCAAGAAAACATCCAAGACTTTACAAGGTTTAACAATATTTTAATGGTCATTAACCTGTTAATAATGTCCTCACCAATAACTGAA
Organism: Strongylocentrotus droebachiensis; assembly: GCA_035222895.1. NCBI lineage: Eukaryota > Metazoa > Echinodermata > Echinoidea > Camarodonta > Strongylocentrotidae > Strongylocentrotus > Strongylocentrotus droebachiensis. The sequence goes on from JAVYIG010003884.1 coordinate 15,198, forward strand.
AACTGTTTTGTCTGGTCAGAAATCTATCAGGGGAGGGGGACAGACTTCCCCCTTGTCCCCCTCCAAACACTCTAAGAGATGTCAGTCTCGTGGACCGTCAGCCTGGTAGACTATATACATGTAACCTAAATAACTAGAAGCCCGGCAACAAACGTTGAAGATTGAACCTTTCTAGGGTGGGGTCATGTGGTCTTGCTTATGGGTTCATTCACCGACCCCTGACGACCCCACCTACTCCTATGACAGCCCCCATCGGTCATCATCTCCAAATCATGATAAGGATGCGCATCTTCTATCCACTATCAGCTCGTGTATATGATAATTCCGAATTCAAGCTTGGATTTGAAATGTCTTATTTCGATGTTTCCTTTATATGGACTTTAGGTTTTATGTATGAACTTTTTCAACTGCCTTCTTCGTGCACTAATATAGGCCTTATTCTTCTCTGAGAGCAGAATATAATATACGGAAGAGACCCCCCCCCCCTAAGAGTTTCTTAGATTTTCGGTAATTCTTCTGATGATTCATGATTTTATTGACGCTATCTTTGTGGCTTATATTCTATTGACGCAACGGCCCGCAATAAATACGCTGCACAAGAGGCGTCATTAGTCAGCGTCTGTGACAGCTGCTGTCTTTGACGAGTCATGTAGGAGTGATTGCAGAATGACGAGTTGTAACAGTGCTTTCAATAACTAGCATGGACTAGTTACATTCGCTCGAGTAAATAGCGCAGGGGAAAGACGCAATCAAATTGATGCATCGCATGCGACCTACATAACAAGACGACCCCATCCAAATTCTTTTGATCAAGGTCATCTTAGAGTGGTTAGATCTTCTCTTAGATGGACTAGTGCGAGGAATGGGCAATCGAAAAGACGCATCGTACATGTATGCGACGGACATAACAAGACGACCCCACCCAAATTCTTTTGATCAAGTTTCAAGGTCATCTTAGAGTGGTTAGATCATCTCTTAGATGGATTAGCGCAGGGAATGGCGCAATCTAAAAGACACATCGTGTCCGATGAGTATAACTAGACGACCCCACCCAGATTCTTTGGGAGTATGACAACTCTAACTGACCAAGTTTCAAGGTCATCTTAGAGGGATAAATTCATCTCTTAGATGGATTAGCGCAGGGAATGGCGCAATCGAAAAGACACATCGTGTACGATGGGTATAACGAGGCGATCCCACCCAGATTCTTTTGGAGTATGACAACTCTAACTGATCAGGTTTCACAGTCATTCTAGAGTGATTAGATCATCTTTCGATTTATGACAAAGTTCTTGGTAGGAGATAAACGAGGTGACAAGTGAACGGTCAATTCTGACTGACTGACCACTCGGCTCTATTCCCATAACAATCTACAGGTGGGAAGAGAGGTCATCTTCCAGGGGTCATGCACGAAGACTTGCAGGTGAGGAAAGAGGAGTCGAGAAGAAGATGCTACTAACACGCTCGCAGAGAACCTAAGACAATTTCAATAACCTTGTGCTTCACCTATTGATATAAGAATAATTATGACGACGGCAAATTACGTAATCATAACGTGATTTATTATGGCAATACATTGAATAGAGTACTGAAATTGGTTTCTTGAAAGTATTTACAATCGTTATAATACCGTTTCGTTTCGATTTCTGTTTTCATTTTTGTCTGTGAAAAGATAGACGTATAAAAACATTGATTGCTCCACTGTTCCTGAGCGCCCTTGCCCATTTCACTTCAATATGCGTCTTCCACACAATTTGTCTTTCTTTAATTGACAACATAAAAAAAATACAATGCGGACGGGTTAAGTTAACAAGCACATCAAACGTCCCTGAAGGTAAAGTGAACACTTTGGTTAGTCCTGTCAAATTCAGTCGCAAGGTTGAGGGTTCGAATCCCTGATCTTGCTGGGCGCATGACCTTACATCAATCATTCGATTAAAACGTCAACTGGGAAGGCTAAACTCCTATTTAGCCGACCAGGCTCCTTAATATGGGAATCACTCCAGGCTTACATCCTAATCCTAGAAGCAAGTGGCTATATGTACGACCCCTGGTAAAGTTTGGGTTGAGAGCAAGTTGTCCAAGTCAATTTTACTTGAGACTTTTCTCTAGACCGTTTTTAACATGTTCTTGGATCCAACCAGTCTGTATGCATTTGATTTTCATGTGCATCGGAAAAGCATTATCGAAGGACACTGTAAATCGAATGCTAATTAAAAGTGTAAGCCAAAGGAACTGTTCTTCTTTTCTGTTTGCGATACCTTTCTCACAGCCATGTCCCTAATATCGTCCATCAGCGTATCAAATCCGCATCAAGTCCGGTCACCATGGTAACGAGATGAAACGTCTCCTCATGGATGCCCACCGCGGAGAAGCTAGTCTGGCAGACGATAACTAGGGCCTGACGATGCCGGGCCAAGTGGACATTGTCAACTTGACCTCATTCCCATCGGCTAACTATTTAGCGTCCCGTCGTACCTGGGATCGGAGCGGGCAGGCAGAGAAATGAAAACAATAACAAGCAAATTACGAGCTCGTCTCATCTAGGGATGGTGATCAGTGTGGGAGGACAGAGAGAAAGAGGAGCAGGTGGGGGCAGAGAGATGAGGGAGGGAGAGAGAGAGAGAGAGAGAGAGAGAGAGATTGGGAGGGGTGAGGGATGGAGAGAGACACAGAGAGAGAGAGATGGTGTAAGGGGGTAAGGAGGAAGAGGAGGAGGTGGGAGAGTGAGAGTGGGAGGGAGAGAGAGAGAGAGAGAAATAGAGAGAGATAGGAAGAGGTGGGAGGCTAGAAAGAAGAGAGGGAGTGAGAAAGGAGAGGTAGGCAACAAAGTAAATAGATACAGGCACGTAGCCAGAGTTTGATGTTTTTTTTTTGGGGGGGGGGGGCACATACATCGATTACACGTACAAACGTACATTTTGGAACGACGAACCCTCTTAAAAACGAACATTCTGAATGACGAACTTCGTAATGACGTACTTCGTAAAAACTAACATTCGGAATGACGAACTTCGTAAAAACAAACATTCGGAATGACGAACTTCGTAAAAAAGAATATTCAGAATGATGAACTTCGTAAAATGAACATTCGGAATGACGAACTTCGTAAAAACGACTATTCAGAATGACGAACTTCGTAAAAACGAACATTCGGAATGACGAACTTCGTAAAAACGAATATTCGGAACGACGAACTTCGTAAAAACGAACATTCGGCATGACGGACATTCCGAATGACGAACTTTGTTCCAGCCCAAAGAGTAAGCGTCTATGGCTCCTGGTAACTTTTGTTGTCGACTGCTTCTCACAATTGTATAATCGTCTTTTAAAGGGTCACTGCATGTTTGTACTTTCGTCTATAATGTGCAGATATTCATTCAATAGCTTACAAAGTTCGTAAGACATATGATATGGAAGGTACAACAAAATAAAACAAATCATAGTCATGATTTCGTTTGATAATTATTGTACGACCTGATCTCAAAAGAATGAGCAGAGGAGCGAACCAAAATAAAAATGATAACAAAAGATGCTGGATAATGTACAACATGATGTAACACAACGTGAATTAGATGGGATTTATAAGGATTAATTGTTCCTCGACCGACAGGCGAATTATCGTTCCAATGTCGACAATGTCGGGTCACCACTCCTACATAACTCTGCGTACGAAGTGGCTTCTTCGATTTCCCCGTCCCATTTATCTCAAAATGTGCATAGCATCATGAGTACAGGTGATCCCGAATGACTGATGACATTCCCGACTCGATCCAAACCAAATTATTTTAGAAAAAATGAAAGTTTACTTTTTCTGCTAAAGTTCGGGAAAATCTCTGACATCTATGTCATGTTGTAATACCCATTGGCGTAGCGAGGGCAGAGCTTTGTGGGCGACGGCCGCCGCACATCTCCCTGGTTTTAGTAAGTACTACGAAGTAGGGGCAAGTCGAAGAACCCCAGTCACTTTACTTGCACAGTGAATTACGAGAGAGAAGTAGCCCCGTTTTAACACATGTTTAAGATAACAATGCATTCGAGCCAGGATTGTCTTATACTTTTTCAAAATGTACATGCGGTCTCTGGTCTGGGAATATGCGCTTCTACTACTCTATAATTATATCCCGCAACTGTAACATATACTACTTCAACCACGGTGTCTGTAATCCTAAGACTACCCAATCAATGGTTCAGAGACCTTTGTGATCCATAAAACATATTTTCTCGGAGAAAAGTATTTCCTCGTATTTCCAAGGTCAGTCATTCATATGTATGATTTCTTTTCAATGACTGGTATCCCTAGATGCACAAAATACCGATTTGAACATGTTTTTCCGCCTACTTAAATATTTACCAGTAAAATTGGTTCAAAAGTCAGTGGATATAACGGCTAATTTTGGTTGTCGAAGTGCGAAATGTGACACTGAATTCTTAGAGTCTTAACATTAAACATGCATATCCAAGTCTGATATTCCAACCACGAACAAAATTCGCTCGGCAAGTAAAAAGGGATTTACTATCTGCTCACCTGTTTTCATCCATCGCAATCGTTTCGCGGTTAATTTCTGTGAATAAAAGGCAATTTGTACAAAAAGCGTACCTTGTAAATACTTCCCTAAAAACTTCGATTGCATTCAGTTTGTAATGGACAATTCTAAAGTGATTTGAGGCCCAGGGTTCGAAGCCAGGGATAAAAGCCCCTTTTTTGGCATTTAATTGTCAGTTTACACTCTCGACCTTGGTGTGTTAAATGGGTAGCTGGCAGGAGGTTATATTTTGAATATATAGCAGGTCCGATTAAGCAAAGAAGTAAATAATTGCCAAGATCTTATAAATAGACGGCGCTAGAAAAAAATGTACCCATTGAATTACATTTGAAATAAAGTGTTCAGAATATAATGATGATAGTATTCATTTTTAAAACGGAGAGGGAGAATGAGAAAACATGTGACAAAGACGATTGGTGAGTGAGGGTGGGCAAGAACACACATGATGATACATCATGATTACGAAGAGATCGAAACTTATCATATCATGATACAGAAACACAAAAAAAAAAGAGTTTTGAAAAAAGTATTCATTTATCTCGAATAATGCCACTTCATGACATTTTTCTTCTAAATCCCCCTTTATCAAAACATGAAGGTATGCTGGATCTCTTTTGCCCCATTTCTTCCAAGTTTTGGTTCAATGTCACTTTGACCAAATATGGTCATATCATCTCCTTGGCAGTGAATGAACCAGTGATAACATGATGTAATTTATGACGGGTGGCTTACCGCTACCCCGCGGGATCAGGAGAGGGGTGGGAGAGGTGCAAGATTAGTCTGCGATTACAGACCAAAATACCATATAATGTATGATATAATAATATCTGAAATATAAATTTATAATGTCCGACTTCCACCAAAAAGTTCCCCCTTTGATGCGATTATAAAAAAAATAAAAAAATGTTCTACAAACATTATTGGCAGATGCAGGGGATGGGGGTGGGGGTCACAGGCCCCTGGAGAAAATCATCTGACACACAGAAATGTGCCCCATAAACAAAACGAATAATTTTCGTTTGCCTCCATGTAGACAATTAAAAAAAATTAGGCGCGGAGGCACCTAAAAATGTGAAAGTGACAAATTGTTTTCAAAAATAAATAAATAATAACAATAAATTAATATTTTTCCAGCATGTCAGCGGTTATTTTCACTAAGATTGTGGGGGGGGGGGCCTTGATCGGACTTGAGGTCCCCTGCAAAATTATCATGGATACGCTAATACATGGCTGAATAATCGAATAAAAGTTGGGAGGCTCCCTATAATATAAGGGGATGAAACCCAGGCTTACATCCAGAAAGGCTGTGAAGGAGGTAACCCTGTTTTTCAGCCCAACTTACAAGCCCCATAGAGTTAGTGGCTTCGGATCCTGGTAATATTCTGCTTGGATCAACTGCCCAATTCTTCTTTTCTTCTCTAGCTTTTAAAGACAGATTCCAAATCAAATCATTAAAGACCGTCAATACTACTGGGCCAGAAGGGATTAGACCACACAGCGAGGTCACTGACAGGTGGCTATCTCATTAACTCAGCTCTCAACTAACATAAGAAAAAGAGGACCATGGGGGACCAACAGGCACCGATTGGGGAAGTTTTCTATATAGAGGGAGCAAGTAGCTACAAGTATGACAGTGGGGCTTTAAAAAACTTTCACATTTGCGCATTTTCGTATTCACAATATCGCGCTACCTACAATATTTATATACTTTTTTTTTGCAGGGGGGGGGTAGTATGACGTAAGCTCGATCTCTTGTCAGAGGTCTGTATTTAAGACTAGTATAGAATATGTTTTTGAGAGGTAGGCATATCTAACATATATGAGGAGGTGATAAAAGAAGAGGAGCCATGAACTAGCATCAACTTCTCCATGCCCTTTGTCAAAAAACGAAAAAGAAAAGCGAATTATTTTTGGAGTGGATCTGGTAACATGCAGAACCGAGACAGACACTGATTCATTCCTTCAGCGATCGAGGTGATTTGCAACATATTTAATGGAAGATGGCATGTGGGGGGATTTATAAGTCATGTTCATGAGTTTGAAAATAGAGTTGAAATGTGAATGAAATTTGTGATATTAGAACCTCGATCATCCGCTTCCAATTCAGCGTTGTTTTGTAAAATCAGAAAAGGAGTCGGCATTTGCCGTCGATAACATAGCATGATATCAGGAAACTGGATTGTTGTCGACCTTTTTTTGTTTTAATCTCTCTGTTCTCTTGACACTGTTGCATTTCATTTTGAAGTGTATGCCCATTCACATTATGTTAGCTCAGAATCGGAATGTTCAGATTGTGTTTTTATTTGTTCAATGCATAGTTTACATCACATTATAACGTCTTTCACCATGCTATAACGGATGCGTGAAACATTTCATGAAGTATGATTTCAACGAGAGCCGAAGCTTATAGGAAAATGGGACATTGTTATGCTGCACAAAAACGGAAGATGTGGAACAATCCTAGAAGCGAAATACTCCTGAACAACCACCAGTCAGCCCCTCCCTCGCAACCTAACCCCATAAAATTGGAAAAAATATATAAACTAGGACGAATCCCAGCCTCTCTCTAGCAAAGGGATGCGCTGATTCGGTTTGTACAAGTCCCTGGATTGTATGTATTTCCGCTACTACAAATGAAACGCCCCTCCCACCTGTTCTTCATACAGTAATGGATTAATATGCTAATATTTCTAATTTTGTGTATGATAGATGTTTGAGATTCTTGGGCGGTCCACATTTACTTCATACTAGATTTGATACCCCTTTACATTATCCTCATTAATCACTATCATTCCCATTCTCCACCCTTTTTTCATCATCAATCCCTCCATGTCATTCCACGTTCTTTAATTCTCCTCGCCCCTTCTTTCATCAAAATTGTTACCGTCTCAATCATATCCATTATTCATTTTCCCCTTCCTATTCCTTTCACACAAGTTACGTTTTGTCATCAAAATACTCATCTCCCTCTATCGTTCATTACCCCCCCTTCCTGTCTTACCTTTAATATGTTACCCTTCTCGACCACACCCAAGGCAATATCTCCCTACAATCTTTACCCCTCTTTACCACCATAACCATTACATCTTACCCCTTCCCTTTCCCTTCCTTTACCCCTCTCCCCGTCATCTGAGTATCATCTATCCTCCCCTTTCCTTCCCTATCATTTACTTTTTCCAACAACTCCCTACCTCCCTTCAATCTGTTACCCCTCTGCTACCACCACATCCATTACATCTTACCCCTTCCTCAATCCCTTTCATTGCCCCCTCCCCTGCATCCATCACAAACATACACACCTGCCGTCAAGTTCAACACCAAATTGAAGTAAGTTTGTTTGCATGTCTTTGTTTGCCCCTCTCTCTCTCTCTCTTTCTCTCACATCATGTAATGATGATGAAGCGTGGAGCATCACTGGCGTCCAGGGTTGGGGATGCAGCTTCTATTCTAGTCTAGAATCATAGACCGTAGACCAATCTGTGAACCTTTAGCATAAAAGAGAAAATGAGAAAAGAATTCGGCGCATATTGTATTGATGAATAAATAACATTTTCCCATGATAAAAATATTTATTTGCTGTGGAATACCTGAATAGCGATTACAGAACATACATTTAAAAATACACGTAAAAGCATTTCAATTTTTTTTTATTCACTTATTAAATAAATAAATGACAGTAATCATAAAGAAAAAAATATTATGAAACGATAACATTGCCTCTTAATCCTTATCCACGTTGTCCATTCTCACCTATTGAATATGGGCCTGCTTTATATAATAAAACACAAAATTGACAACAATACGAAAATATGTTGGGGGGCGGGGAGCTAAACAGAACATTTCGTCAATATTCAATTTTCTCTCTAAAATGATTTTTCGCATCACGATATACATTTCTAACATAACTTTTAATATGAAACTGTCCGTGTAACTGAGCATAATGGTTTCCCACGGATCATTGAAGATGGAGACATGATATGATCAATCATCCTTATGATCCTGCATAAATCAATAAGACATCATGGTCCAGATTCATGGAATGTACTTCCAGACTCAATAAAATCACGTAAAACCCTAAATTCATTTAAATTCAATACAAAAAAAGCATTTCTATCAGAGTACATTGTTTGATCTTTTCCCAGTGCTGAATCAGTATCCAATATTATTTCTAGATTTCTATAAAACATCTATCACTATATTTTATATTTCCCGTTTACTTTTATAAGTTTTCTGTGTCAGACATATTTACATCAGCATATTTCATTTTTATTTTTACCATTAGCATTATCGTCCATATCATCACCATTGTTTTAACCATCAACCCCCCCCCCTCCCCAACCCTGGCTATCACGCTGTCAAGCAATCGCTTATTGTAATATTCCTTCTTTTGCAGATGTCTTCATTAATAATTCTTTGAACCTTGTTATCAGTTACATTTTGTTTTAACGTAATAATTTATCATTATCATGTTGCAAGTTCAAAAAAACTTATTATATTTTGCAAATGTTGTATATCTGAAATGTAATTTGATTTTTATGTTGCAGAAGAAATTAAATTAAATTCAATTTAGTTTAATTCAAATCAATTTAATTCAATTCAATTTAATCCTCTCTTCATCTACAATCGGGTCTGAAAGCATTAGACTAAGGAAACATTTCCATCAAACAACATGACGTCTGTGTACCTGAATTTGAAGAGTTTGATGTATTTGTTAACCTCTACACATTTGTACAGGTGTGCCACGCGAACAGAGGTCAAGGGTCAACAAGGAAAGCGAGCTCCATCACTGGAGTGATGCCTTCTCGTTGGCATGGTGCCAAGTCGAAGAGATGGACAGATAAATGATCGCATCTCTAGTGTCTATGGATGTTGAAACATCTCCTTACAGCATAATAATCTCCTTACAGCATAATAATCAGTACCAATTGAATTTTGCTCCAAATATTTTGCTCCATTACTAGAGAGACGACTTCTCATTTGGCATGTTGCCAAGTCAAAGAGATGGACAGATAAATGATCGCATCTCTAGTATCTACGGATGATGAAACATCTCATGATAGCATAATCACTTTAAATAATCACTAAAAATTCCCTGCTTGAATTTTCCTCCAAATAATTTCTTCCATTCAAATAATTTTTTCCATTTACTTGAAATACGACTTCTCATTTGGCATGTTGCCAAGTCAAAGAGATGGAGAGATAATGATGACATCACTCTTGCCAACAATCATAGATGTTGCAACATCTTCCCACAGTACCATCATTGGTTGGCATCCCTCATTCTTTGCATGGATGCTATATTTGTCACGAAACAAGTGTATTTGCAATCACAGCTCCCTTTTCTTCGTGCAGGAAAGCTGTAATAATCTCCTCTCACAACTAATCAATTTAATCGCATTTTATATATTTTTTTGCATGTAAGTTGTAAATCTTCCTTCGAAATCATCACCTGAAATCTTTCCTTCTAACACGGCTATCCATTTTCTCATTAAAAAGGAACTAACTGATAATGATGTTATGGCATAAGCAGAAATAGAAGGTGATAGAAAAAAAATGCAGGTTTAATAACTTCCTTGTCTTTTCGTCACCATCTTTGTTTCTTCCAAATCAATATTAATACACTTTAGTCAATGTAGGACAGTCACTACAATAATAATAATAATAATAATAATCTTTTAAAGTCCACTCCAAATTTTATTAAACCGAAAATGGAAATTCTTTTCCCCCAATTGTTCGTGAGCCCGGCAGCCACTGAGCAGCGCCAGATCGACGTCGCTCTATCCCTTTAATTTTGAACGCCAAACAAGGTAGCAGCAACTCCCGTCTTTTAATGTCTTTTGGTATGACGCGGCCGGGGTTTGAACCCACGACCTCCCGGTTGTGAGGCGGACGCTCTACTGACTAACACACATACATTTCATTGGGTCCACAATACAACCACCCTCCCCCTTCTCATCTGATATGGGCTCTGTCATGATTTTGTTTTTGTTTTAATAAGTAATACGAATACTATGTTAGCGTTACAATATATTGGCGATTTATCAATTCGTGCATTCGTTTTACTGCAACTCAACCACCATTAATATCAGTTTTATTTAATCTATTCACCGTATTGTATGAGATTTGCCCGGAGGCTGTATTACTCTCAATTCATCCCGACTGTATATTTTCCTAAGTATTTCCTCCACCTCTTCCGCTTACCCCATCACGGACATTTTCTCCCCATTTCTTTCTCCGTAAATTCTCCCCACTTGACACTAAATTTCCATTTCTCGAGAAAGATGGCGTGGGATTGATAACTCTATCTATTGAATGCGAGCTCACGCCACGATACCCCAGCATGTGAATCAAGGAAACTCCTTATAAAGCCATGAAAATGTATACAAATCATGTCAACAGAAGTCAATTTACCACATGCTTGTGGTCAAACTCCCTCTCCCCATGTGACTGCACTTGATAAATGACGATAACTTTAAACTGAAATGCGTTTGAACACTAACAAATTGTGAATTATTCAAAATGGTGACCGTGGGGAGTCCATAATCTGAAGAGGAGAAAATACCGACGATTAATAGTTTGTTTGTTTAAGCAACATACATGTACATACCCTTGAATGTTCTGTATAACATTTTAATTTTCTAGTCAGAAAATATAAGCGGTGTATAATGTGTTTATTTAAAACAACACTTTTTGTAAGGGTTCAAATTGTGTGCAGTATACACTTTGGAAAATAAACTGATTAATAATGCAAGCAACAACAATACAGGCTTTTAAACATCTAGATAAATGAACACATACATCATGTAAACTCTTAATTTTTGTCCTAACCAGAGTTTAAAGTGACTCGGTAAAATTGTTGAAGGTTGATGAAAAAACTGCGTAATTTTTGTATGAAATGTTACTTATCATATTCCTGCTACTGTACTAACGCTCTAACATACAAAAGATCCTGAAAAAATTCTCAAACCACAAAGATATTTATGTTTTTCTTGAAAAGCGACACTTTGCGACACCCCCTAACAGTAAATCCCCCCAACCCGCAATTTTTGAATTTTTCCAACCGTTTTCCATGAAAATAAAACATAAAACAGGCTTTTTAAAATCTTTCAACACTTAAATGTTTGGAATGGTATATAGAGCCAATTCTTTTCTTTGTGTAGATTTACATTCACCTAGAATTTAATTAGGTTAACTTAATGTAGGCCTACTTTGGAGAATTAAGGAATCGATCAGATCAGTTTTTCCCAATTGTTATCATTAAACTTTCAAATTATCTTTAATTGTACGTCTAGCATTAAAGTCACTACCTTAATAGCATCATTTCTCTCATCTAAACAATGTTACCAAGTCCCTTTAAGATACCCTTCACATGCCTTTTTTTTTTTTTTTAATATTTTTTTTTTGGGGGGTCACATTTGGTAGAAGAGACCCTTAACTATCCACAAGTGTGCAAATCTCTTTTTATTAAATATTTTGAAATATTTATTTTTAGAATTTTTTAAACTGTAAACTTTTTGAGACGCACTGTGTAGCCCCTACATTACACAATTATACCTGTGCAGAACTGGTGTAAAGGGGGCTGTGAAATCATGATGATGGAGTCCTATGTGTCCAGACTGCTACGATGCAAACTAGAGCAAAAAAATCAAAGCCCTTAAATACAAAATATTGTGAAATATTTATGAATAATTTTCCGTTCTCTTTGACCCGGATAAATTTCGGGAGAACCCCCCTGACACTTACTTTTAAGTATCCCTTTGCAATTACTTGGCCATGAAGTGGACAACTTGAACGTCAGTATGAGCGTTTGTTGTGTTTTAGTTGACCGCAAATAATTATTCCAAACAGTTGCATGGGAATTGAGAAATCTCCGACCAATTACAATTCACTCCGTCGAGATGTTTGTGGTCAGTAAACATTACTACTGCATCAAGCAAAATTATGATAGTAATACATCATGTATGCAGAACTGAAGAAATAACGGTCTGTTCGTAAATATCTCAGGCATTTTCCACACAACTGCAAATGACAGTTGTGGGAAGTCTTTAATAAATTCCTGAACGGTAGTAAATTGATAATTTCATATACAGTTACATATATTTTCAAAATTTAAGAAACACGTCTGTTTTTTGTGATTAAACTATTACAGGTGGGAAAATGTAGACACCTTCGAATTCTTATTCACTAATTTGCATAACATAATTATTAATGATTCTTAACTCTCTTGAATTTGTTTACACAGTATCGTCCAAAATGAACATTAAAGCACATTTTAAATCACGATCTTGTCTAGGCTGATCTGAACAATTAGTGTAACAACAAGCTGTTGTTGTTTTTGTTGTTATTTTTTCCCTAGAAAAACTCTATTCCCAATTCACGAATGCATTACCATATACTCGACATTCAGCAGCTGTAGTCTACATTAAAAGTACTTAGACGGTATTCTAATTTCCTCGTGGACAGTTTAGCTTGTACCAGTGGCGTAGCGTGGATGTAGGTATTGAGGGGGAATCGGCATCTTGTTGGGGAGGGAGGGGGAGGGAGGAGGGTGCGATCTTACTAGGTGGATAAAATGCAAATTTACAAGGCAACGAAATATGTGGATACGGGGTGAGGGTTCCTATCATTCTTATTTCATGTTCCCTTTCCTACTCTCTCCTTTCAACTTTATCCTGTCTCGTTTATTTGTTCTTCTTTTTATTGGCCATGTGATAGGGGGGGGCGCTACCCCTGTGCCCCCTGGAGCTATACCACTGGCTTACCCATCCGAGATCACCATTACCCATCTCCTTCAATCACCGACACTCATCAGTCTACTTGCAGGGAGATGCGATCGAGGTACGCGCGTGTGTGCGAGCGAGCGTGCGTGCGTGAGGACTGAGGAGAACGAGCCGAGTGACCCTGACATTGCGACGACCTTTATACTCCTAGCGTTTTCTGTAAAGCCTAAAATTCTGATCCCATTATGGACCCTTCCACGCTCATGATCACCTCATTATTTATTCCTGATTGTACATTCTGCCCCCAATGAAGCTGCAAAGGCAGTGGCGTATCCAGGAGAGGAAGGAGCCGAAGTGCCCCTTTCCGCCCCTTTCCGTCTCCCTGAGAGAGTCTGGCCGGAGAGCTGACATGTATCCCGAAGTAATAATTATTCGCGGAAAAAATAATAACATCCGGATATATTTTTTGTTTTCGCTTTTTGCCCCCTCCCATAAGTAAGTTTAATCATGTCTTTAGGGGGTTTAGGGGGAATACTGGCCCTTCGTGTAACATTCCTAGAATTCCCCTGTTATAGGGCAATAAGCAAACAGATGGAAGAAAATGACCACGCGATAAAAGTAAGCTCCATGACAATAGAACAACTAAGTTCCTACTTTTTTAACATATATTTTATATACATCATTTTAATTGAAACGCAAATGACAAATTGCCTTAATTAAAATAATTAAAATAGTTCGTACAGTCAGCCGAAATAAAGGAGAAGACAACAGCTAATTTTACAGAAGATGTAGAAGTGTATTTGTTTCCAAGCTCGTATAATACCCCCTTCACATACACGGATTATTCTTACGAGTCCTTACGGATCGCACAAATTCACGGATCTTTCACGGATCCTTACGATTTGACCACTTTTACGACCGGTTTAAGAGTTATTACGAGCTGTTTGCGGTTTATTACGGATTATTACGAGTTATTACGATGTATTTACGGCAAGAGTCCACGATTTGTTACGAGTTGTCACGGATAACTACGAGCAACTAACGTGTTAGTTACGACCTGTTTACGTGTTTTTACAAATAGTTACGAGTAAGTTACGAGTATGTACGAGTCCTTACGATTTTTAGTCAAAAAATAAAAACTGAAAATAAAGTGTTCGAATTTGCAGCTTGTATACCTTTCCCCAAATCGTAAACAGTTCGTAAGCATACGTAAAGTATACGTATCTATTTGTAAAGTACTCGTAACTACACGTAAAATGCTCTTAATAACCCGTATCAATCCGTAAAGCCATCGTAAAATGACCCGAATAAAATCGTAAACGACACGTAAGCACACGCAACCATCCTTAAACTGCTCGCAATAATCCGTAAATAATCCGTAAACAAATCGTAAACTAACCGTAACGAATCGTTACAAAAATCTGTTACGAGTCATTAACGGATTCTTGCGAGCAGTTTACGGATGGGTACGTGTTGTTGCGAGCGGTTTACGGATGGTAACGGATTGATACGAGCTATTTACGAGCTATTTACGGACAAATCAATCCGTGGACACTCGCAAGAAGATTTTTGACATGTCAAAAAAATTGCCTCTCCTTTCACGGATCCTCAAGAGTGCCTACGAGTTGTTGCGAGTTCTGACGAGTTATTTACGGATACCAGCGAGTTTTTTACGGATGCTTGCGATTGACTACGAATTGGCAATCCGTAAGGACTCGTAAGACAAATCCGTGTATGTGAAGGGGGTATAAACTACAGTCAATGTTGTCGCTCTACCTATACATCATGTACCGTACATGTCAACTCTCCCCCTAATTTATACGGTAAAATGTGTTGACGTGAAATGGGAGTGATGAAACATAAGTAGATCGTTATATATAGATTAATGATTCGATGTCTACCAATAAAACCACAAATTTTGAGCTGGTAATATACCTCTAGTTCTGAATTTGTGAGAACCTCCCCCAAATTTCACAGCTGTCTTGTTCTGTACACGATGCAAAGGCGGCCAGTTTTATCACGACTATAAATTGGAAAAGACACTGTGTCAGTAGTCATGACATTTAAAAAAGAAAGAAATTGATTATTGTGGAGGACAATAGCGCATTAATATACAATCGTTGTTGAAATTGTTCATTCGGCATTAAAGCCGCATTATCACGACAGAAATTACACCGGTGACGCAAAAAGTGTTTTAAATAACATATCAATACTAATGCGTTATAAAGCAACAACAAAAAAAGAATAGGCGGGTCATTAACATAATACATTAGATTATAGAGTTTATTTTACTTACAATTAACATTTACCTCGTTGTCGATGTATCTATAAGGCAATAGTTTCATAATGATACCTCATAAATTATCATTTTCGAGTTCATACTAAGGTCGAGATTTTCCTGTACAATATGCAAGTATACATTTACAGGGCCGCATGATTAATAAATCACTCCACTTCTTCAAAGTGTTTCTAAACTTTCAAACAAAATCAATGTCGACGTAAGGGTCATGATTCACTTGAAAACGATGAATAATTTCGGTTGCGTTATTATCTATGCTTATTGAAGCTACATAGGCGATTAGCGCAAGCGCAGTAATTCGACGCAATGTTAATGCCCGTTGCACAGTACGCATTCTGTTGTTTGCGTTTGCCTCTGCTGATTAATTCAATGACGGCAGTTATTCAATGCATGACGCATCCAGGGCCGCGTTAGTCCTGACGCAGTGATACGTCAGGCAAATGACGCCTTGGTGCAACATGCGTGAAGAAAGTAAACACTTTGTGCCGTTTGCATATAAAACTGCATTTATTGATAATATCGTCCTTGTTAATTTCTGGCTTGACAAATGGCAACCAGTAATGCTGGCTTTAAAGGTATAGACCAGTTATGGTCATGCGATTGCATTGTGAAAGAAACGTTGTGGAATCGATCAGAAAAGGTTGATCATCTAGCTTATAAGTATTGGTGTGTACTGCAAGGTTCTGGAATCATCAAAATGATAAGAAATTTGGCCCAGTCTTCGTAAAGTTACAAGCACTGTACACAGAAAGATGTATATGGGACTACGAACACGTGCGCGACACATGCGTTTATCTCTCACATAACAATAGATAAACTAATTTACCAAATAATTTTATATCGATTGGTAGGCGGTTTCCCGGCAAAATTTGTATCATCATGTATTAGTTAAAACATATTCTTTCACATGATTGGTAATAGGAGCTTCCATTTCATTTTTTGAAATTGGGGCGTTTCCAATACTGGTCTTTACCTTGAAGCTGAAAACGGATTTACGGGAAAGAAAAGTCATGGTCGTTAATTGGTCTAATTTATCATCTTTATAGCCCACTTTTATTGCGATGAAAGTAAGTCAACCCTTTTCTTTCAGCTAGACCATTAAGTTCCTATAAATCATCGCTTTGTTAGAACATGACACGTGGATTCTTTGCAGGGGTTACTTGCAATCATGTTTTAATAATCCTCTTTGATTGAATACACGAACAGGATGTCCTTCCCCTTGTAATTTTCCTTTATACTTTTTTTTATTTTTATCATAGCAATAAAACTGGCTACGCCAGGAGTCTGAAGGTACACAATAGGCCATCGCTGGGCAGGGTGCTGAATACGACAAATCCGTATTTATGTTTTCGTTTACTAGCAGTATCTGCAAATTAAGAAACCAATCTAGGGACAATTAAAATAAGTCTTTGTCCGAATTTGAAACTACAAATACATGATTGTATTATCATTTTGTATTTGTTTTACTTCAACTTCAACATTTCGGGTGACGTCCCTGAACGAAGAACGGGGACTGTATGATCTATATATAGCCTTTCTCTTTTATTCATCGTTAGTGGGTTTGAGATTTTATGATCGTCAATAACTAGAAATATTCTACCAATTATATTACTAAATATCCAATGTCGGTATCATTGCTTTCTAATCAATGTGTACGCCAGTGAACGATTATAATAAGGTCTATTTTATTGCGCGCTACACTTCTCATTCGACAGTGTACAAGCGTCCATACTTGGCTACTTTCCAATCATTTTTCTCATGATTTGATCAATTCAGAATAATAAGACGCAATTAAATTTGACTACTATTTCGAAAGAAAAAAAAATATGCCAGACTTACGTTTTACTTTCAATTGGTAGAATTTCAAATTCATAGAGATTTAAATAAACAATTTATCTATCATTGTTAATGATGTTTAACTAAATCTACTTAAACAGCCTGTTTAGGCAGATAATATCTAAACAATTGTCTTACAAAGGGGTTATCTGATTTCAAATCGTTCCCCTGTCTCCGAGTTTTACTTGTCCTACGCGATCAATTATATTTAAAAACCCTCGGTAAATGTTTATGGATCGCATTTTCAATCTACTAATCACTCTATCCCTACAAATCTCTCCACTAAAAAAAAATTAAGTAGGTCGTCTAAATTATGTCAAAATGTTGACAAACCGTTCTTACTTTACATGTATAAACAAAATTTATTATCACATTCGGGAGCAGTCATTATACTCGGAAAGAATAAAATCTGATATTAGTCTTTTTTAGAAATGCACTTTTTAGTAATAGTGCATCAAGGGCTTACATAGATGTCACGTAATCTTGTATGAGTAGACATGTACAATGAACATTAATGCCGATCTTATGATTGTGTTGAAAGACAACTGTACGTGCCGGGTGACGGTCGGCAGTGGCGTAGCCAGCAAGGGGGAGGATCTACACCCCTCCTGCCCCTCACCCTGTTTGAATCCTCCTCACGCGCAAAATCAATAACAATTGTAGTGGATATTTAAAGCGAGCAGGGCTCTAGTTGACAGTCGAATGCCCCCTCCCCCCCCCCCCAACCCCCGGAAAAAAACATAACAACAACAACAAACTGCACAGGTTTGTAAGGTATTGAGGTTAATATGCCGATCGGTGGCTGAGTGTTGGAGGGGGGGGCGTGCCCCCAATTAACCACTAATTTAGTATACTAAAACAAAATGGTGCCCGCCACCTTCCCCAATGAATGAGCCAATGCTACGCCACTGGTGGGTCAAAATAGGTAACGAGAAGCAGGAGAAACATGAAACATATTACATGCATCAAGGGAGTAAAGTGGTTTGAAGCGTTCTTGGAAATATGAACATAAAATATCCAATTAATCTGAAACAAACGTGAAATAGTTTAATGTGAATGTCCGACGAGACAGCAAACTACAACATCGATGATGCCGGTCCCGTTAACACTACGAAAAGGGGTCAGGAGATGTCGGTCACGAGGGGAGTCGGTTTCGTGGACTGTAGCCAATGACTAGCTTTAAACAAAAATCGGAGTTGATGATGGCTTACTAGAACAAATTCCAACATCAGTGTTGGCGTCAAAAATGATATCCTGATTTCTAGTTAGGATGAAATTTGATTAGCTCTCATTTTTACGCAGTAGATGTTAACATGGCATGTTTAGATTCAGGGAAATGTGAAAAAGGAGATGTTCGAGATGTGATTTATTTTTCTTAAGAAATTTGTAAACCTATACCCTTTTGATCGGTCCACACAATAATACAAAAAACATTAATTATAATTAAAAAGGTAAAATGTAAGCGGAAATTCTTTGTTTCATGGTTTGTTAGGGGTATCAAAGGGATCGTTTAACAATGTTAAATCTGATATACACGGCCCTCCGTGTTATCAGTGTCTGTGATATGGTGTAATATTGAAGCCCTAAACAAATTGCGCTTCAAAATGATCAAGAAGTGCCTCAAAAAAGTAAAAAATCCTTGAGTGACCATTTTTACCATACTCGTTTTCCCCAATAGTCTGTAGTGTTATGAAAACCGTTTGGCAAACGGTTTTCAAAATTTGTAATTCCAATCATAAATATCTTGATTATCAGACAGGCGGTCGGCTTGTAAAAGTCATGGGGTTCCTGACTGACCTAAAGGTTTATAATTATCTTTGCAGCATGAGCTTAATCCAGAATTTTGTTTCAGAATCTGAGACAAAGTTACCGGATCCCTTTAAATGATATGTTCGAGGACTATGATATTCATAACGCGTGTCCTTCGCTTAAATTCACTGAAAATGAAGAAGAAAACCAAAGATAAGCACTGCAGTGAAACATTTTCATTTCAGGACATGGTTTGCCATCCGTAGACGAGGACTGTACGGTTATGTGAGGTCTGGGTTTGTATAAGTGTCATGGAAAGGCGTATAAATCAAATCGGTTATTCTATCAAAATAGGACTGATTATTTATCTTTTAACAATTTCTATTTGTTTTCGAATGAGGGAAGAGGCAATAGAGACGTACACCATTTCTGAAAAGTTGTCAACTTAAGTTTATCCGAAGGTCGAGCGATACATGTATCTTTAAAATCATAATACCCCAATTGCAATACTTTGATAGAATAATAAACACCACTTCATGAGTTGGAGAATTAATGATCGTATGATAATTAAACAGTCAAGAGCTGCTAAACTTTAAAGAAAAAACAACACATAAAAGACTTAGATATATACGCAAAGTAGTGTTTACTTAACCTGAATTTCCGTAAGATGGTTTCAGCGCAGGGAGAGGAGCTTCGTATAAAAATCCAACACAAACATTGAATATGGAGATGATGAGCTTATAAGTTGTTTACAATACCATTTTTATGTTATTTTAACTTAACAACGATAACTCTGTATGTAGTTATCATAATATCTACTGTACACGCGATCTTATTAGCCCCTATCAATATAATCACCATCTTCTAGTTATAGGCTTTT
The DNA here is from genome assembly GCA_035222895.1 of Strongylocentrotus droebachiensis. NCBI lineage: Eukaryota > Metazoa > Echinodermata > Echinoidea > Camarodonta > Strongylocentrotidae > Strongylocentrotus > Strongylocentrotus droebachiensis. Next base: position 35,229 of record JAVYIG010003884.1, read on the forward strand.
AATTGTTACACTGGCGTGCAGGGGAAATGAAAGTGAAAACACCCCAGTACTTGTGTGGACCCGTGGGAAATTCGATCCACCTGCTAAAAGTGACAGACACCCCCCCCCCCCCCCAATCCACTATCGCAAAAAGTGAGGCATCTAAACGATAATGAACAGATGAATATGAACCATTATGATGCAGTCTTGCGAAATTGATTTTCATCCTGCATCGCGCGCTCGTCGTGTGGGAAGAAATTATCAAGCGCGCCTTTTTTTGTTATAACCATTAAACCAAGGATTGGTTAAACGAGGACAACATTTATTACTGTGGAATGCGAACTTGTCTGTATCGTTTATCTTCATTGCAGCCGAAATAGATGCAGGGAATGATAGTGGCCGTAGATTGAACTTTGATATCTAGAAAATGTTTTTGCACTTTGACCCGTGGATGGCATTTACAGAGGAATCAACTAGGTAGTTGAAAGGTGAAAGAAAAGAAGAGTAATATGGTTCACTTTTTTTTTGCAGGAACTTAAGATACGCACCGACACCATCACAGTCCATTTAGAAAGAGGAAAAAGAAAATTGTATAATTTACCTGAAATTTTGAAATTGCCTCAGTCTTTCTAGGTAGATAATAAGTGAAATAATAATAGGGCTGTCGAGTGAGGGGATATGGGAAGCTGTCCGGTCATCTTTTATTCAAATTCGAGTTCACATTATTTGAAATAGAATCCACAATTTTGGAAAATCGTCAATAAACATGTACAAAAACGTACAAAGTTATATCGAAATAAGTTAGAAATTAACCGTTGAAAATTCAAATAACCAATATTCATTGTAATAATAATAAATATTCAGTTTTGATAATCAATATCGATTTTCACTTCTTGCTCTTTTACCTTCTCACTATCGCTTCGTTTTTCGCCATTCAATGGGCGTTCCCTCACGGGGAAATGGTTATGAAAGTTAGTTTGACTGCCCTATCAACATGATCAATGGTATACGGTTTTCAACTCATCCATCCTTTCTGTCTCACCTACCCCTATAATGTCAATGACCTATAGTGATATCCGCTTGTCGACCCCAAACAGCTGAACTCTTCTCACCTGTAAATATGATATCAGCGTGACATTTTCACCTTCCAGGTAAATAAAAAAAGTGGTCCTGCCTCCGCCAGCTATCTATTTCATCCAGTAGCGGCCATTACCCCAGGCATGCTGTGGTCCCGTCATTGCGCTACGTTGGTACCTCGGAATATAAATCTTCCTTACCAATTGATGACGCCGATATACAGGGGTTTGGGTCGATGAGTTGGTTCAACTGAAAAATAAAACGATAGATAAATAAAACTAAATAATGTTGGAAAAACGAAATGTCCATCTCTCAGCAAATAGCTGCTCACTCGTGGTCGAAGTGAGGACATGGTAAATTAATGATAGAATGCATCTGGTAATGATGGAGATGTGCACAATGATTGCTCGAGATTTTGATCAAAGAATATGTAATACATAATTTATATTTATCCATACACACATATATAACTAACATAGGCGTGCATTACATTTCTTTTCTTTTCTTCATGGTATCAAAGTGAGAATGATTTTTTTTATTATAAATATACTGTGTATTTAATTTCTGCGTACGCAGGTTTGCTGAAGAAGACGAGAGGGTCATGAAGGACAATACATTAAATTAGATAGAAGATAAGAATGCAAATAATTGAGATGAAGGCAAGGGAGTTTAAAATGGGAGAAAACTTAGATGTAATACATGCACCCCTCATTGGTAGCTATAAGCCATATTCATGGTGGATGTCAACGACTGATAGTCCTATATTTCTTTCGAAAGAATGACGCAAACGATAAATGAAAAGTGAAGAAAAAGTGAAGAAGATAAGATTGGCTGCATCTATTTTTATAGTACCTTATCTTCTTTGCCGAATCAGCAGATTCGCGATATTCTGATTGTTTCCCCCCTCAAATTAAACTTCCATTAATGTCTCTACATGTCCAGCCATCACCCCTTCACTCCTTATTTCCGAACCACTCCTCAAATCGTCACCTCCCACACCGACCTGCCAGTAATTCTCACACCTCTTGGTCCGCTTCCCCAGCGTGATACCCCTACCTCCTTGCTGGACATGGTATATGAGAAGTCACTGGACTGTCATACAGGGGAAAAGAGTCCATCTCGGTCAAAAGGGGGGTAAAAAGAGAATGGAGGGGTACAATACCCGTTCAAGATTATGCACTCTTTAAAACAATCTTACGATTGTATTAATTAGGGAACTAGATAATTTTCGCTCAAATGTACAAATTTGATTTTATATCTTGAGCGTAAGTGGAGAAACGTCAACAAAATTGAATATTGTGTTACAAGTGTTTTAGCTTAGGTGTTTAGCTTTGATACAGGAGAGGGCTACGCCCTTTATCAAAACAGGTAAAAGCCGTGTGCAGAAAGTTCAAAACTGCATCTGCTATATTAAAATTGCATATAGAACGGACGAATTTTTATTGAACGGTAAAACCGAAGAAAACAGAGTGTATATCACACATCCAGTCATGTATTTCAAATTTGAATGGCGTAACTCCTTTATTGGATCCAATTTGAGGAGCTTCCATTTGCGAACCTACTTTGTAGGTCCTGGTTATTTATGTTCGTTCTTAATTTGAATGTTGAATGTTTTTACAGAAATATGACTTGAAGCAAAATTAGATAGTAACCCTTCTTCAAATGCTTATCTTGCGCATAACTAATTTTGTATCTTCATTTGTATATCCAGGTGGACAGCGTGAGGGAGAAAAAAAATTGGGTTGCTATTGAAATTGTAGGAATTGGTTTTCTATCTCGCGAGGTCAAACTGAGCTCATCACCTGGTCAATACAATCTTACCGTACTGTGACCCCAGAGGACCTGCCACGTCCAATCATCGAAGGCGCGTTGCCACCGATTAAACTCGTCTGATTGAAACTCAGGCGTATATGTATATGGCAGGCGTTTGGTGCCATAGAGGTTCGATGGAGGACAGATTTAATTAAAACAAGTTTGATGGCAAAGCCATTGATCTTTTTCATTGCGTCTAGTGTCATCAGACATGGGGTTCAATGACAGGAAAGTCGATTTTTATAATGTTCTATGGTAAAAACGTTTATCTATATCTTTTTTTGATTTGATTTGATTTATTGGTTTCTGCATCTTTTTTCTTTTTTCATCATACATTTACATGAACATAATATGGTTTGATACAATATTTTAAGTGTATATAATTGTATACAGATAATAAACGAATTTAAACAAATATATTGAATGCATAATTAACATACATTAGATGCAGGAGGGCTACAGAAATAAGCAAAGTAGCTTGACGTGCCCGCAGCCCTCAACTTAGATACAACAACAAATCTATTATTTTATACGTTGATGTTCCATCGGCACAAGGCTTTAATAGCTACCATCGATCTGCTTTTATTACCCCCTTTTGACTTGTTACAACAAAACATTGATGTACTTATGTCAATGATGTTTAATAAAATCAACTCAATTCAATGAAACCTATCAAAAATCACTTCGATAGATGTTCTGTTGTCTGAATTGAAAGATTGGCCGTACTAATTTTCATGCTGATGGATAAAAAAACACACCGACAATCGATTTTGTTAAAAAGATCAATCTTTTTTCCTTTCAGACCAAATGTACGGAAAATGATCGATGTTTCACCATCGCACCTTCAAAGGTCCACCCCAAAACAAAACAAATCACCGAATGTTTGTGGCACCATACGCCTGCCATAAAGGTGTGCTCCGGCCATTGAAAGCCATGGACCGTCCGGACGCGACCCGACAACAATCCAACAACTTGTTACACTATCAGATGATGATGAGCGCCGCATGCTGAGCTCCAGGATATATGGAGAGCTTTGACCAGAGCAGTGTTCTCTGCTTAGGTCATATTATATTTAGGCTAAGTAAGAGAAGCAAGGTTGTCGTGTTTTCGGCATTTTCGGCATGCGTGGACGCAGGATAACGACGCCGAGGAGGTGGAGCGAATGCATTGTTGTTGTGACAACAGAGGAGTAGTCGAGGAGTGGGGTGGGAAGGATGGATATTCCTTTCCGTTTCATCTGATTTACAATTTTTTTTTGATTTTTCAATCTTTACAGCTATTTTCCAATATTAAAAACGAACAAAACAGCAAAAGAAAAACCATAAAATCAGAGATAAAAATTATGACTACTCTATAATTAGTATCGATAGCCCTAATATATTAAATTATTTATGACTTTTACTCTTCATTACTGATGAACTAAGAAGATGGAAGATGATCGACGAAAAATAATTTAATAATTTAAGACATAAATAGACAAATACAAAATTATCTTTTGTATATTCATACGACTGTATTTAACGCAGAAATGCCTAGCTAACAAGTTCATTCACCAGAATACCATTCATCTGCGAATCTACAACGTTTATACATTATGATAAAGATATGCGCACATTTAAATCATTGTTACGAAACAGGAAATGTATGTAGTTTATAGCTTTAGATGTATAAAGTTAAGAGTATGTTTTTTTAATAATACATTATTGCCCCTGAACTTTGAATAGAAACTTTCTATGTATGTAAACTTACTTAATTCTACCTCAAAACAATGGGAAATGATATATCTCGAATAATGTATTTAAATTTTAAAAAATAATATGTGCGCAAATAGCATGATTTTCTAAACGGAAATTATGCATGACAGAGTGCATTGCTCCAACGTTATTTCAACCAATATTGCTTACATTTAATTTTAAAAAAAGCATAACAGGTGGAATTTCGAACCGATATTATTTGTTCCGTCTCTGAAAAAATGCATTCATACCGGTTCGTGCAGGAAAGATAAAGAAGAAACAAAATGATATATCGACTACGCTTATTTCGCGATGAATGTGAAAACCAGACAAATAAAGCAAGCAAGTCTGGAATAATAATTGAAGTCTATCTGTCTGGTCCAAGAAAATAAGAAGCGAACTCACTCGAGCTTATGCTCCTGATCCGAGATGATAAGAGGGGCAAATCCAACCCATTCCGTTGATATATGGGGGTAAATCTATCCCCCATCTTCGGATTGGTGGTGGTGGTGGTGGTAGATCTAATTCGTGGACGCTTGATGCCTAGCTCGCCGAAGTGGTGCCGACTTCTCATGGCCGTCGCAAAATACAGTGCCATATTGCAGTGTCAAATCTAGGGATGGGGGTAAATCTATATCATCATGATCCTCATGACACTGGACCGAGGGGTGAAGATCTACCCCTATTTTGGGAGAGTTGTGGTTGATTGGGGGTAATTAGCGGGAGCCTGATGGCGTACGTGGTGAACCAGATTGGACTTCTCAGGGTCTTCACCAAACACAATGGTTTCATATTATCTGTCATTTATGGGATGAAGATAATAATTACACCCCTCGACAAAGTGTCCCCAAAAAGAAGAAAAAAGTCCAATACAAATAAATCGAGAAAGTAACGAAGAAGATTTTTTGTTTAAATATTAAAAGCTGTATGCATACTGCCATAGTCTTTACCGAATATATTTAAGTATTGTATCATGACAAATATCTGTTATTGTTGTGGGTGATGCCGGTTTGATGTTATTGTTGTAGCTACTAAGTTTTTAACAAAAAACAAAAACACGTAGAAAACATATACATTGTAGGACCATAATCCCATAGTACACTGTACTTGCAAAACTTTGGTTCAGTTTGGTACTTTCTGAAAAGTTTCGCACATCATCTTGCCTGCCTGTTATTTTTTGCAGGCACAATGTCATGAGAAGGGTATTGAGGAGGAAGCTAGAAGTTGATCGGTGTTTTATACAAATCGTGTCTCCATACGCTTGACCTTTTGTAGTAAAAATGACCCGTAAAATGTCTGACTCCAACCTCCTGCATGTTAAACGCTCAATTCTTTCTCCGTCTTTCTCTCTCTCTGTCTCTCCCTCTCTCTCTTTATCTCCCCCTCTCTCTCTCTCCCTCTCTCCCTCTCTCCCCTCTCTCTCTTACTCTCTCTGTCTCTTTTATCTTCTGTCTATTTATGTCTTGCTTATTTCATTTCTCTCTCTCTCACTTTTTCGTCATTTTAGGCGTTGCAAATATTGTGAACATAATACTAATAAGCCTTCATAGTTACATGGATTTTCCTTATTTTAGGTTGCCTTTCCATAATAAATCGCCCCTTCCCATTTAAAACCTCTGCCTCCCTCTCTCTACCTTTCTTTAATTTGTATACTTTTATGTTATTTGTATTTCTTTCTTATTTCTTTCTTAGTTTATTCTGATTTTATCGTTATTTTCTTCTTATCATGCATATTCATGCACAAAGATAGGCATACTTTCTGATATGTATACATTTTTTTTAATAGTTTTTTGCTCGGCTTCCTCCTATGTTTTATGCCGTTAATTATAACGCACACCCAGGCTTCTTCGCCGTAGTCTACATGTACGTCATTTCTCTTACGTTTTCTTTCCCTCTCTCGTCATCGGCATTCTCCATTCACGAACTTTAGAATGGGACCTAAATTTATCTTTCCCAGATTTTTTTCTCATGGTGATAAATCTGTTCAAAAGTAGCGAGATTGGATAAATATTTTCGTAGCTAGAACAAATTTCCCACTGGAATGATAGTTTTCCCCCTTCGTGTCATAAACCATATGCATAAACCAAACTGCATTCGACGATAGCGTCTCCTTTAAACTGTTTATTTTTCTCCTCCTTTTCTTGTCTTCCTTTTTTTCCTGTTCAAAAGCACCATACCGTATGAAGTTCATTGTTTATCGCAAAGACGTATTTTTGGTAATTGATTCTAAGAAGTTGGATGCAATGTCATGACATCAGTCATGTCAGTAGCTTTGACAACGGCTTGTTGAAAAGAAAGAAAGAGATGCGAAATTCATTTCATAATCAATCATGCTAGTTCGGTAATCTATACAACTAGTCTACTTTGTGTGTGTATAGTGCATTTGTTCAAAGACCACTCAATGAAGACAAGAAAAAAAATGTTTTTATTGGGCATGTAGTCATTATCGAGTCATTATCATATATTACATATTTCAAGGAGAAACAATAATTATTAATGAGTAACAAAACATGTGGTCTTTACCGACAGTGCGTATTTCTACACAGGTGGTCGCCAAAGCAGTTTTCACTGTACTTGTACATGTATATTGAGGATATAAAGATACATTTTTTGAATTCATTAAAACAAAAGTGATTTGAATTAAAATGAATTGAATGGAATTGAATTGAATTATTTATAATTATAGGATTTGTTTCCTTGAGAGACACCGTGCGCTGGTAATGATTGCTGGAGCTAAAGTAAGGGGTAATAAACGCTGAAAGGAGGGGTATGCTTGCATGGTGCATATACCCCACAAGACTTGGTGATATAGAAACACAGAACATTGGTTAAACAGATCATTATGATAGGAATAAATAATGGGGAAATTTGTAATTGTGTCAAATAACACAAATAAAATCACCATAAATTAAATCTGTAGCAAGTGGAATTCGTTCGCAAACACCGATATGCTTTGTTAAGATCAATAATCTAATTCAGACATTTCTAAACACTTCTGCGGTCTCGTCTGCAAAACCGCGGCATCACGAAGAAAAAAAAATAGGTACATGCGTTACTAGACACCGGAAGTACTACTACGAATATGTGTAAAAAAATGATCTGCATGTTATTGTAATTGCAACGTTTATCCACCAAATGTCTCATGTTGTGTTGTATCTAATAAGTATTAAACCACATTGCGGCTTAAATTTCACATTATGATACCTGGTTAATTTATCTCTTCCGCTTTGGTGGCTTACACTTCCTTCCTCTTCAATTTTGAATAATTCTTTGATGGATTTTGTGATGAACATGATGGAGCAAAGGGCAATGAACGACTTAACAGTTTTAAAGTAGGCTGGCCCATTTTTTTTCCGGGGGAGGTTTTTTTTTTTTTTTTTAAGTATCCTTATTTTGGGCAAATTAAAATTGGCGGGCATTTCTTTTTGCCAAATGAGGTATAAATTTTCTCACTATTTGGTGAAAAGTAATCGTAATTGAGCGGAAAATCAGCCAGTTGGGCACACGATGACCCTAAGTTAGGATAATCACCAATTCTCATGCTGGGTATTTTTCAAGTAGAGCAATTTTTTCCGGGGGGCGCATGGCCTTTGCGCCCCTGTACAGTCAGCCTTAATGGTGAGGTGGATCAATAATTCATGTGGCGACAGAAGGTATTACTTTTAGATTACTCCCCTAATCAAGAAAATAATTATCTATGAAATGTGGGGCAACTTGTACCATAGCATGAGTGTAATTCTTATCATTTTCATTACAATTGATTATAAATTTTTCCCTTAATTAACTCTGTACCTTAAAACAGAATCTAATGCATTTTCTTTTTCGAAATTCCATGCCAGAATGACAAATGACCAATTCTAAAAATGTAAGTGGAACTTGAGAATATTGTATGGTATTTTTAAAATGATGGAGGGGAAGGATACAGGAAGTCTGGAAGCCTTCACTTCCGTATATCACATTAATAAAATGGTATATGTAGTTCATACCGATGAGATTCTAGTTTTAGATTTGTAGTAGACGGGAGATTCGGTTCAGTGTAAATGGTATGTCTTTAATAAAAAATTGGGAACAAAAAAACCAGGAGATATAGGTCAAAGTACGTGGCGTATCCAGCTTAGAGTGGAGCGTGTAACACCCAGCCCCCATCCACCCTCCCCCCCCCAAAAAAAAAAAGAAAACAAAAGTTGCAGGCCCATAAAAGTACGGAAATCAAGGGAAATTATAATTGTGCTAAAATAAAAGCAATATGGCCCACCATAGCGACGAATGATGTCACAAAATGCATAGCTTATTTATTTCATTAGCGTCCCTTGCCCCTGAATTGTTTTTAATTTATTAGACCCCCTTACATTCAATTTCTGTATACCCGCAAAACAATTTGACGGAAGTGGTTTTACATTTGTACGTTTCAAAAAACCAACGAAATAAAATATGTTTTAATTCATTTTTAAAAACTTTCTCTTTCTCCCTCCCCCCCCCCTCTCTCTCTCTCTCTCTTTCCGTCTCTCTCTCTCTCTCTATGTCTGTCTCTCTGTCTATCTCTCTCTGTATCTCTGTCTCTCTCTCTCTCTGTCTCTCTCTTTCTCTATTATCTCCAACTTCTCTCTCTCTCCCTTTTCGGAGGGGGGGGGGGGGGGGTGGTCAGCCAGTTCAAAACCATGTCTAGAATTTACCGCATGTATTGGTCTGCATCATTTTTTTTAAATAAGGCTTTCGGATCGAAGGATGCGAGGTACGAATCTCCTCGGAGACTATCAGAAATCATGCAACAATAGCGTCTTTTCAGGTGACATTTTTGTCGATTATAGTTACAGAATCTCTTTCCCTCCTTTTCAACACGCCTCTACGAGTCGTATGAAGGATTCTAGCCATATCCCCTCTCACTCCCTTCTCATAATCATACAATTTCTTGGTTCAGTGGCTAAGCCATTTTTTTCTTGTTACAGTTGTTAGGCTGCATTTTGGCGTGGGCTATAACTGTCGCCTTCCTTGATCCAAATCTAACTTGTTATTTTCTCCCATCTATCTTACTTAGCTCCATCAATCATCGCAGATCATTCCCTCGTTATCCGCCCACTAAATACTCGCCAGACTATCGTCAGCTACCAGAAGAAGAAAAAAAAAAGATATAAAAACAAATATTTATTCCATTTCGATTCATATTCGCGGAACTACGCCGCGATTGAGATCAATTATGCGGCCTTTCAACACATCCACACAAACGGACACCAAATGAGAGATCTTTAACGGAAAACAAGTAGAATGTTCACCCTTTCCACCCACATTATCTCCGAGGGCATACTAAACGTGTTTACACGGTAATATTTTAGTTTCAAACTCGAAGTTTATAACAACGACGCAAGTTCACAAGGCACAGAATTGACTACTCGAGGTTTTGAACAACAAGCCTGGAACATAGTCGTGACTACAAGGTGTCGAAACCTCGAAGTTCATTGTGTCCACACGGCAGTTAACTTCAAATGAAGAACCTTCCCACTACTTTGAGATTAAAAAAAAAACGAGTGCGTCAACACGGTCCTTAACTTTAAGTTTAACTTAAGTTTTCAGACTGTCAGGTAAACCTAGCCATTAACTACCCAGCACCCACGTGTCACTCTGCTCAATCGGAGAGATATTTATTTTCTTTCTTCCCTTTGTAGGGCCGTCTTGATTTCGTTGCGTGCCGCATGTTACAGTTTTGTTTTCCTACTTCATATTTTTTGTCATGATCGGCAATGACTTTGGGAACATCTGTTATCCATCATGTTTCACATCCCTATCCATCCCTTTCCCCTCCAAATTTACTTTAAAGCTTTGATTTCTTTCTAGTTTTCGAGGTTGAATACTGGGTAGTTTTCAACAGGTTGTAACATATTGGGTTCATTTCACAGTTGAGGTGTGAGGGAACAAGTCATGGGCAACGCAAAACATTGTTAAACGGTGGACGAAAAAAGGAAGAAGAAAAATAAAACGATTTCCATGGTGACAGACAAAGCCTACGAGGCATGCTAGCGATGAACAGCTACAAAACGGAAATTATGAACGTAATGATGACGAGAACACATACATTAATCCTCACTTGACCGTCATCAATCAATGGGCATGTTAATTAATTTACCTACAAAACGGGAAAATGCAATGCGAATGTTACGATTACAATTTCAAGAAGTTCGAAAACAGTTGCTATTGGAAGGATATTAGGGATATCACTTTTACAATAAATCCTGGGGCAGAATGACGACAGGACAAAATGGTAATAACAAGAACAATGTAATATTATCATGATCATACGAGCCAATTATAATGCACCACACTGAAAATGTAAATTCACCTTTAAATTCAAGTCCACCTCTTTTGCAATACAGTAGGTGTTGCATGGAACCTAACATTGTATAAAGACAGAGTGATTAATTGAAATAACTAACTCTGAGAGCAGTTTATCAAATTAAAAATTAACAATTAACAATAGTATGTAATGCTCTTTCGTACAATTTCGTCTTATCTGTATTATAGTTTCGCGAAAACAATATCACAGTAAAAGGAAAACAACCATATTGCCAATTTGAAGATGACTGAAACTAAAACTTTTTAATCAATTCCTTTAAACAAAAATCTAAATGGCTTAAAGATGAAGTTGAGTTCTGGTCATGCGATTGCATTGTGAAAGAAACGGTGTGGAACCGACCAGAAAAGGTTGATCATCTAGCATATCAGAATTTGTGTGTATTGCAAAGTTCTGGAATCATCAAAATGATAAGAAATTTGGCCAAGTCTTGGTAAAGTTACAAACACTGTACACAGAAAGATGTATATGGGACTACACGAACACGTGGCGTAAAAAACCGGCCCCCCCCCCCGATTTTTACGATGTTACATGCATATTTAGAATATGAAGGCATTTGAAGAGCCATGCTTTTCAGGGAAATTGTCTTATCTGATGTTCTTCCACACTTGCATAATAAGAATGAGTAATGCTCACAAAATATTTTTCACCTCTTCCCAGAACTCAACCTTCTCTTTAAGATGACAGATGAAGACGTTGTTGACGATGATAGAACACGTAGCAACGGTTGCTATGATGATGGAGATGTCTGTGATGGTGTTGGTAGCAGAGATGATGTTTCAAGAGTAAAATAGAAGGATGATTGATAATAGACAAGCTTGGAAGAGACTTAACATGATTTTGGTTTTCGCAGTGGTCCCGGGGGAGGTAAAGATGTGAAACTGAAGCGTCATGCTCGATTTCAGAAATGGTTCTCGAAAATAAAAAGCATGTTCAGAGTGGTTTACGATTATTCTGCAGGCATAGACTCTAAGTTGACACTTAACCATGACTCACAAAAGCCTTGTACTGAGCCCATCTAGTATGAAAAATCCTAAAAATAGTCATTGATGGCATGTTATTGTACATAATTATGTATATATATAAATAATTCATAAAATAGTGTGTGGCAAAAATAGTCAACTATGCCTGATTGCCAAACAAAATCAAATCAAGAAAGAAGAAAGAAAGAAAGTCTCGGGCCTTGGTGGGAGCAGCTTATGTACATGCACATAGCATAAGGTGTAGAGCGGTGTAGTCTACATAGAATTACAGTGCAGGCGTACAACGAGTGACAAAGGTTTGTGTCTGCAAATACATGTAGGTCATGATTATTATGGGAAGTAATTGTGTGATGAGTCGAAATGATGATAATAATTATTTGGGTGAATGAGGATAGCTACGTTGCCAATTTGGACTATGTGCAGACACTGATGTAATTCGATCTAATGAATGAAAGAAATGAGCCACTAAAAAAAATCATTATCGAATGAATGCCATTGAATCAGTGGCGTTTTGCAATATACATTGTACATTGATGATGACAACCATGACTGTGAACGTTACTGAAAGATATCCCGTGATGACGTGACAAATATAATTTCCTTTGTATATTTTCAGAGTTTTATCATCTTTGCAATCGATAAAAACACATCATAGTGGTAAAATATATATCTAAACAAAAGCTAGGGTGATGTCTATCCAGTAACTTTTTTAAATAAGACGTCAGAGATTGCACAAAATATTACCTAGGGGTCTTTTTGAACAAAAATGTTGGTATAATGCCAAAAGAACCAGCCCATTCATCCACAAACTTGACAAAGTTAAGAAAACCTAATTACGACAAAACGTCCCCAAGGTTAAGAAACAAACTTTGAGCAAACGATTTTCATGTAAGGTCTCTGTCAGCAATAAATATTACAATGGTACACATGTAGGTCTGAGAACACCCCCCCCCCCCCTAAAAAAGGGGAAAGGAAAAGTAAGAAATCAAAAGTTTTGATTAAAATCATGCATGGGGCTTTGTCAACAGTATTGTTGCCATGGTAACAATCTAAAACAAACCCCCATTTCGTTTAGGCAGCCCTTTCCCCCATCCTCCCTCTCCAAACAAACAAGTTAGGAGCACGATGTTCGCTAGCCTCCCATCAAATACTCATTCAGTACGGGAAGCCCGCTTGGGAACGCCATAAAAACAAGGATCCGCAAAAATAGGCAATAGTTGCCAACAATATAGAGTAGCTTCATTCATAATTTTGTCGTAACAAATCACAAAACAGGAAGAAGAAAAAATGAGCAGAGAAGTAATTTTCAATAACTTGGATTTCCCCAATGTCCGGGGGTCTGCAACTGCTTGCAAGGAAATTGAACACAACCTGAGAGGTGATGTAGCTTCTTGTATACACGTACATTGGTTGTGCATCCTGAAACGAAATCGGGAACAACAACATTTAACAGAGAAACATGTAGGAACGATGACCGATCTTCTATAAATGAACTGTGTCGATGTCCGTTAACTAAACAGATTGTAAATATTCCAAGAGTAGCAAGTATCAGAACAATAAATACATGATGGCATAGCGAAATGGGTCAGGGGGGGGGGGGGGGCACGTGCCACCCCCAGTTAAATTTGCTGAATATTCCTTTTAAAGATACTAACATAAATTAATAGAAGTAAGAAAATATATAACATCCTTCACACTCGCCCGAGCTCGGTCACTTTGCTCCCTCACAAGTTAACTACCCGTACCCCCCCCCCCATGAAGGGCAGTCATATCTATGCGGACAGTGCCCCCCCCCCCCCCTGATGGCAGGACTCCCGCTATGCCACTCTAGGTACAAGTGATATGTTGAATATGTCAACAATTTAAATGAAATTAAAGATGTTTTGGTACAGAGGCGATATGTCAGCAATGTAAATGTCGTAGTTATACCAACGAAAATACACAAAACTAGCTAGAAATGCATGTCACGATACTTTCCCAATTGTTGCCCCTAAATTTACGCATTTGTAAAATGCATCTTCCAAAGAATTCTATGAGACGAATTGAGGAAATTTATGTTAAATATCTCCACCCTTTCGCTTTAGAAGGAAATTTGCATCAATATCTCCGTCTTTCATTTTCACTATTTTTGTTGAAACATCTTGAATGAAAGATCATATCAATATTTCCGCGTTTCTGTTTTCCTCCTCCGCCTTTTCCGCCTCCCATCGACTCCTCATCCGTCATCCTCATTTTCATCGGGTTTATTTTTTCCTTCTTGAGATGACCTTTCACCTCCGGACATGATTCAATCCCTTTAGGAGAGGATACTAGACTTTTTTGAGAGAAGAATTCATGAATGAGTCGAGATAAAAGTCATTCATATATATACACACACACATATTTTATAACGTAAATAGCGCGAATGAGATTACGGTATCAAGAAAAACAATTTTGTGGTTCGTGTAAGAATGCCTGTGGGTGAAAAAATATTAGAGATTAGCCTGATTTTAGGTTCCCCCGAAGACACCTTGTTTCCTAAAATGGTGTCTTGGGTGAATTCTGTTTACATCTCATTTTGTGTATTGTTCTGTTTGTGTTATCGTGCATTGCACTCCACATAGCTTTGTAGAATAAAGGCCATTCAACCTATCGTTTGTAGATTGAAGAAAAAAATGCAGAATGTCACTTCAAGTGGTATATAAAAACACCCCTCAAACCACTGAACGCTAGACATTGATACAAAGTTTAAGGTCTCGTTTGTAGTTATTAAATTTCTCTCAGTTATTTCTTTTGAATGTCTGCAAACTTCACAATTCATCCGTCACGCATGTAATACGAAATAAGACATGGATTCCTATCTCGGATCTAAGGTGAAACCGATCAAATAGAGACATAACATACTTTACATCCATGCATAAAAACACATGTAAACATACGATTTATGCCTTTACATATCAATCTCCATTTCAGCAATTTACACAGCCAGTGGTGTATGATAGAGATTTGAGAACCAGGGACCGCCAATAACACTCAGTTGGAGCATAGTAGGTTGACCTCTTGGAGTCACCCATGCGTGACGAGCGTTGCATCACCGACAGTGCTCTTCTCTTCAGTAGATTCGAACTTAGAGCAAAAAACCTGTTTACATCCAGATTTCGATTTGAAAATAAAATAAATGGCTTAGGGCGCGTTTATCAAGGCTTGCCACTAGATATGTACATATCGTACCCCACTATTGAACCCCACTATCATACCCCACTATACGATCGTGATTTGCGGGATGTCGCGTTTATCGTTCCTTCACGATTCAAAATAAAGGCCTTGTGTCTGCCCAGCTGTTTTGACCCGGGAAGCAGACAGTTTCTCGGAGGTCAACTTCACACACATGCTTGTACACAACACCTGGGTGATCCTATTTGTATGTGAGGTTCAAAACAGCTTTGCGTTTATCGATCTCTCAGAAACGTGATTCTGGCTGTATGTCACATTCAAAACACACCTTTTGCGTCTTTAGATATGCCCATATCTAAAGCCCTTTAAAAAAGGCTTTGCGTTTATCAACTTCTAAATTTGCCTGAAAGACGTTTGAGAAACCTGATACTAGCCAAAATTTGGTAGATAAACACAACCTATGATGAAGAAGTTTTGCTCTTCCCCCATTGCTTCCAAAGCCAGTGACAGCTATGGATAAAACAAAAATGACCAAATAACCAAAACGATGCGCCTCGATGTTTTTTAATCCTCGTTCAAATTATTTTTATGCAGATAAGAATGTTGTTCTTTCAATGATGAGGGTAACTCATGACTGATTACACTCACTTCTAAGCAAAACATTTATTGATGATGAAAGTGCAGTGACTTGTGGAATTATATTACATTCCAGGCTTTTTAGACTAAAGAATATGAACTAATGTTATTTTCAGCACATGCCTTCTTATTCGCTCTTGCTGTCTCAGTATACTACCATGATTATCTCACGACATCTTGTCTACTTTTATACTCTTCAAAATTCGTCAAAAGATGCTTCATTTCTTGGTCTCTTTTACCCCCACTCACTCTCTCACTCTCTCTCTCTCTCTCTCTCCACTCCCCACCCCATCTCCGAATCTCCGACAACTCAAATTCAAACATTTTTTGTCTTTCTCATATCAAACCATAGCATAACTTCTTTACCCGGCATGATATCAATTCCCAAGCTCAAACATGTCGATGACTTTTGTAAACAGCTCATTGGATCGTGGGGCCCCATGGCTGTGCAGGTAAGCTCCGAAAAGGGGGGCAAAACCACTTCCACCGCACACACAGGTGCCACGATCCGACCTTATACCACGCGCCCAATTATCGGAGGAGCAGTGGGCATTGCCTTTTATGGCGAAGATGAGGCAGCAAGTGACGGCTTGCCCAAGCTCCTCGCGTCTTAGCCTGTTTACCAGATTTGGCTTGTAAATTAACGGGATAATCTCTCCCACACTTGTTTACTAGTCTCAGCTGTCACACATAGAAGAAGATGGAAAGAAAAAAAAACGAGAAAAGTTCTCAGCTGATGCCATCCCTATAAACATATTTTTGTTTAGAGGTATAGGAATGATTTATCATTTCCAAACTATTCAAGAGTATAATTACGTTTTAGAAATGTCAAAATATTTGGAATGAAACGTCATTTGCACTCTCAACATGTTAAAATCTACCATTATTGAAAAATAGTTTGTTTTTTCTTCATAAATTGAGCTTTGCACAAGCTCGTGTGGGATTGAAGTTTCCCTCGAAAATCGGATTGTTCTGTATTCACTGATTTTTTAGAAATTAAATAGTATATAAGGCATTTTCGAAAGAATAGCTCATTTATTAAAGGAAAGAAATGTGTATGGTACGGAATTATTGCAAACAAGTAATATATATTTTCATTCCACAACAATTTCGAGAAAAAATATTTAGCAAGTTTCGACTAATAATAACAATATCTCTGCATTACTCAACATTGTATTTGTAAGCATAAATTTCATTATATTTTATTACACCATAATGTGCCAGAGATGTAAATTTCACTATGTCATTCATGAGTTCAATTTTAATATAGAATATGAAGTTTCCTGTGTTTATAAACATCATATTTGGGTCATTATCATCATAATTATTATTATTATTCGTAGTTGTATTATCAATATCAATATTACTGAGTGTTTGGCGTCGCCTATGCCTGTGATGGGAAAACAAACTTCATCGCTGTTAACCCTCGGGTTTCTCCTACAGGTAAAAAGTGATGTAGGCCTTTGAATATCTTGTAATTGATCATGATATACTTATACAATGACGTGAACTTGAACTTGATGCCGAAAGAACGAGGGCTGAGAGTGAGACTAAGGAAGGAGGAGGGAGGACTGACTCCTTGAGGAGTATGAAGGGGGTTCGCTTTGATGATCAGTGTGGGAACCATCGGAGGGGTATATGATGGGAGAGTGGAGGGGTGGCCGTGGGAGGGGACTGGTATACAAAACAAGCTGTGGGAATCTTCTTTTGATAGCTTGCGTCTTCTTGGCCTTTGTGTTATGATATTGTTGTCATCGAGATCCCACGATGAGGGGGACCGATGGATAGATGATAGCAACAACACGCTTGTAAAGCTTATTCTCTTCCCCTTCTCTCTCTGTCTCTCTCCAATTTTCCGTCATCTCTTTGAATCTCCTTCACTGACCTCTTCTGTTTTCCCCGTCTTGATTTCTATTTCTCTCACGTTTTCCTATTTATTAATGTTTTTCTTAATATATTTCTTAATATATCGTTCGTAATTCTATATCTAATTCTACTTCTTCCAATACACCTTCCAACTCTTCTCTTTTTTCAATTTTGTGGTGTCTTGACTATTTTATCTTACATCAACCCCTTTTCCATCTTTAATTAAAAATGATAATATGACAATTTTCCCCTTTCTACCTTTATAACTATAACGTCCCTACTCATATGTTTTGATTCTAATTCTTTCCAAAGCATCTCTCTCCCTCTCTCTCTCTCTCTCTCCAAGATGTTTGCGAAGCTTTCCCTCTCCAATCCCGCCTCTTCTCTTCCTACTTTTTTCTCCTCTCTACCCATCATCTCCATGTCTTCCTCTGCATGTCTCATTTTAACTATCTCATCCTTCATGTCCGTATGTTCTGTTGTACTGGTTTACATCCATATCTACTCCTAGCTCTCTCTCCAACTTTCTCCCCCTATTTCTCCCTCTCCCACACACACACTCTCTCTCTATTTCTATCTATCTCCTTTGATAACCCAAGCTCTCTCTCTCTCTCTCTTTCTCTCTCTCCTTATTTTGATCTTGCGAATGAAGTGACCCTCTTTATGGGAGTGTTTTGTGATTATCCGCGTGTACTCCAGGAATTTACAACCGATGCCAATAATAATGCCATAACCACCGCCATCAAAGTCAAGTTAATAGAATGACAATTTTACGCGCTAAGATGAAATACGTTTTGATAGAATAAAGACGAGGCGATGAGAAAATATATTTTAGAGCCCTGGCCAGACCGCAGAGAGATTATTGGGTTATTGTGGTCGGCATTTTGTGAAAACGCTTTCCTTCGTAACCTTCATAAAAATATGATTTCAAATTCATGCACACGTGGGAGTAAAGGGCGCTGTCAGAGCTTTTATTTGTTGTTTGTTTTGTTCTGTTTCGTTCTGTTTTGTTGTTTTTCTCGCACGAAAAAGAACCATAACAATGGATTTTCATTTCTTCATAGAAAAATGAAAGAAGACAGATAACAATAGTTGCAATAAAAGGCGAAGGGCAAACATTTTTTGTTTATATTCTGTACGATATGTTTCAAATTTCAATCTTTTTGATTTTGTTTAATCTTACAATAAGACCAGAATTTTGCAATTTGGAATCGAAATTATTAACATTTAAGCTAGCTAGTAGAAAATATCAAAATGAGTAATAATAAAATGTTAATATGAGCATGCGCACTGCATTTTTAACAAGTTTTAGATATTGTTAAAAAATAAGAATTTCCCCCTCTCTTCATCGGCTCATTCGCACGTTCTACTTCTTTCGATTTTGATTTTTTGTTTTCGTCGCCAATAGCTGAAAATGTCTCTTTTATGCCTCAATTGATTTTAATCTCGCATAACATCCGGCCTTGACAAACATTAATTCACCATTACAGACTCACAGACCTCTTTTTCTTTTCTCCTTTTCCCTTAACTACGAACAATTCACGGATGGCGTGCAACCGGTCAAAACAACGGTCATCAATGATGTACAGTTTGTTTTCCTATCGGTTACAAGGGTGTGAAAAATGACCACTTTTTGCGAAATCAAATCCCCTTCTAAGCACCCGATCAGTTCCCTAGACGAAATATCCCCAAATGCGCCTCAATCGGCAACTGAAACAAACTTCCAGTTCGGGGGGATGAATGCCGCTTTTTGGAGAATAAGACACGAAGATTTGTAATAAATCTCTGAAAAGTGTGAACTGTTATATTCCGATGTCTGGTGCAGGGCTTTCGGATGTCTGAATTTTCAGCATCGTCCCCACTGGAAGCAATTTACTTGTGATAATGGCATTTTTAGTTTGTATGTAAGACACTATTCATTTACGGCATCGTGTTAAACTTCCAACATATCATCAATGTACAATATTACAGTATATTCTCCAAATCAATTAGTTCGTCCCTGTTGAATCGCCAAGTTAGAATTAAAGAAAAACAAAAACATAACATCATATTACAGTACATTGTCATGATTGTGGAAAGGAAAAATTAAGAAATAAATGTGTGTATTCATTGGCTACATCGACAGAAAACGGCGATATGAATTGCCTTTCAAATAATTGTAAAAATATTCAGTCATGTGACATAATTTTGGGGAAGCGGGAAAAGGAAATCGTTGCCATGAAATTGCATACAACTAATGTATGGCTAGAATGAGACAAAAATCCAGCAGTTGGAACTATCTTCAAGGTGTCGAAAGTTTTCAAGAATGGATAGTCGAGTCGAGAGGTAGTTTAGTCTGTAATTTATCTGATTCCCCCAGCGTCTCAGACACCAGGGTCCATCTGTTATATCATTCAATGCTCGACGGGCTCAGACTTCTTCTTCTTCTTTCCTTTTTTCTCTTCTTTGCCCATGCCCCGACCCATCACTCTCTTACAGTCGGGTCCTTTCTGCTTCTTTTCTTTTGAAGTCTCTAAGCTTCTTTCCATCTTTTGGGGATCTGGATCAAGATAATTTTTACAAGGAGGCGGCTTGTTACATCTCACGCGTGGCTTGGGACGCATTGAATTCAGTGTTAAGGCCGATGTTAATGAGAGGGGAAAAGGCGATGGGCGATTAAGTACACAAGGGAGACGGAGGAGGGGGGGGGGGGCGGTAGTGGTTTTATTTCAGTTTGAAACTCGGCTAACGGAGCTTTTACATTTTCTGGCTTTATTTCGTTGTTTTGTTAATTGAAAAAGTGGTTTATTCAAGTTCAGAATTCAATAGACGGAGATTAAAATATTTTGCACAAATTTGCAATATTCCAAATTGTAAAAAAAAGTTGAGATAGATAGACAGATAGAGACAGAGAGGAAGAGAGAGGAAGAAGGATAAATATAGAGATAAGCGAGAAAGGGAAGAGTAGAGTTGAGACAAGTGATATCCCAGCCAATATTACAAAACCGACATCAGACCGAAAACAGACCGACATCAGACGGAAAACAGACCGACAACATACGGATATCAGACCGAAAACAGACCGAAACAGACCGAAATAGACCGACATCAGGCCGAACACAAATCGAAAATAGACCGAACACAAACCGAAAACAGACCGACATCAGACCGAAAACAGACCGACATCAGACCGAAAACAGACCGACAACAGACCGAAAACAGACCGACATCAAACCGAAAACAGACTGACAACAGACGGATATCAGACCGAAAACAAACCGAAAACAGGCCAAACACAAACCGAAAACAGACCGACATCAGACCGAAAACAGACCGACATCAGACGGAAAACAGACCGACAACAGACGGATATCAGACCGAAAACAAACCGAAACAGACCGAAATAGACTGACATCAGGCCGAACACAAACCGAAAACAGACCGAACACAAACCGAAAACAGACCGACATCAGACCGAACACAAACCAAAACAGACCGAAAACAGACCGACATCAGACCGAACACAAACCAAAAACAGACCGAAAACAGACCGACATCAGACCGAACACAAACCAAAAACAGGCCGAAAACGGACCGAACGAGAAAAATAAATATTTTAGTCCTGACCCCCTGATAGCCAAGATATCAATCGGTTTAGCGGTGTTGCTGAGGTATAAGGTATACGCATTTGGGAGTGTATCCCAACTCCTAGCTTTGAGCTGTAAGCTTCGATCTCTCGACAGGTCTTACCAGGCACGAACCACCTCGACCACTAGTTGCATGTCATGGTATAGTGGTTCATTCATTTGACTTTCGATCCAAGGGGTTGAGGGTTCGAATCACAGCTCAGCACTAACATCCTTTGGCAAGACATTAATCCACATTTACCACAACACACCACCCGCTCAGAGATACATGTAGATGGGTACCCGGAAATTGCTGGGGTATAATAATAATTGCAGGGCCCTCAGGAAGAACAGCATATAGCTGGTGATTAGGCTTTCATAGGTTGTTTTCATTAGTATTATTTATACAGCCGATATATTATTTATATATACATGTACTATTGGTTATTAAATGTAAAAGCGGTCGATAATATGATTATCATTGTCCATAGCGTCTAAGAAATGTGCAAGAATTGTAACCGAAAGATGGGGCTTTGTCCTATATTATAACAGGTGGAAATATCCGATTTATTATGACAAAAATTAATCATATCTTTGGATTAATTTTTTTTTTTAATCCTTACAGGTCTGCTTCCCAAATATAAAAAACAATAATACAAGACACAACTTAATTAAGGATAATAAACATATACACGAAGTTTTAGAACGGTAAATATATTTCATAGCTCTGAATAAAATGAGAGTTAATCTAGTTATGTTGAGTTATAGATAGGGATTTTTCCTTTTCTATAGAGCTGTATTTGAGTTATTTCTACTTAAAAACACAAATATTAATATCTCGGGAATATGAAGGATATCGAGGAAATCGGTCGGTGATGCTGCATTAAATACGTTCTGGAACAGCTGTTAATACAATCAAACATTTGTCATTTTTCTCCATCGACAATGACCTTAATTTCACATCTATTGCGTCCCCCAAACAGTTGCCAAGAGTAGAAACGTAGTTTCTCATGTCAGGCCAACTAACTATATGAATTATGATTTGAGAGTTGTAACCCTGACCTTCATAATTATAATTCATATATATTCATTTCGAAGAGAGCACACGTATGATTTATCATGTAGAGCTACAGAATGGGCGCTAAAGACGACGTGTATTTATGGAGACATGTTTATAGCAAATGCAACAATGTTCTTCATGTTCACAATTGTACAACTTTCACATCAGCGCACCCCCCCCCCCCTTCTTCCCCTACTCTCTCTCCACACTAGCTTCTCCGCATTTTATGAGAGACGCGAGAAGATGTTTGGAAATGCCCTTATTTGGAGAGCAAAGAATGAATGGTTTTGGGACATAATATTTTTATGATTTGTTGAGGATTGACGAGGAGGGGTGATGGAGGTTTGGGGAGGATGATAGCTAGATGAAACTTGCTTTTGTGATAACACGTGTCTGTGGAGATGGAATTCGATAGTGGTATGAGCGAGATACAGCGCCAAGGTTTGGGTGTAACAGCAGGAGAGGAAGCGTAAACAAGTGGTAGCAATGTGGTTTCTTGGTCAAGACTCTTGACTCTTACACGAGAGTCCTGGGTTCGATCCACACTACTTGGTTGTTACAACATTGGATAAGTTGTTTTGCCCACTCTTGTTGTCAAACAATTTTTGAGCGTCATGTATTACGCCTGGCTGGAATGCTCCCCAGGGAGTGGAGATTGTGCACACAGTGTGTGTGGGCAAGCACTGAATCCAATGACCGGGTAATAATATACTTGTAAAGCGCTTAGAGACATTTGTATTAAGCGCTATATAAAGCTAAATATTATTATTATTATTATAGCTGAACATGCCGGGGTTATACACGTTGCAGGCCTAATATGAAGAATAGTATTATAAATAATATGAGGATGCCCTGGATAAATTACATCATATCATTGCTATTTGTTAATGCTATTTTGCAAATCATTTTTATTATCATCAACATCATCATCATTAATAACGTTATTTATATATATATTTTGTAATTGTTATTATTAATGATAAGACAGGGGTGGGAATATTTAAAAAAGGAGCGTGAGGAGTGGATGCATGGTACATTGAAGGTATAAGAGTATTAAACTACCCAAAATATGGTTGATTGATTGATTGATTGAAGGTTTTTTTCTTCAAACAATCAAGATTTACATAAATATATACAGTCAAAGATAATCAAGAGCACATTGAAAATTCAAAATTTGATCAAGCTCCCCCTCTTTCAAAAATATTATGATAAATAATAATTTATTATATAACTCTAAAAGACAGCAGCAGTGTCTAAAACAAAAATTTAGAAGACACCAGAAATCATATCGAGAGAAAGAGAAAGGCAGAGGAGTGGGTTGAGGCGGTTCGGGGCGGTGAGAGGGGGGGGGGGGCAAGAATGAGATATGGTAGCAGTAGCGAGGTCATAAATCATAAACGGGGAAGGCTTGCTTGTTTTAACAGACAAACTAAGAGAAAAATTATTGGCAAGACAAAGGGGAACGAACTTGCATCTTTACCCTTCCCTAATATAAAACCCTGCTGGAATAAAGAATCTTCTAGAATAAAGAAAAGTCCAGCCGATGATACAACAATATTCATTACAAACAACAACAAATCAATTCTAAATTAGATCTTTTGTCTGATGAAACAAAGACAATATGGCATGCATTCGGCATTGAGTAATCATAATGTTATTACGTTTTAATAACCAAAACAGGCATCGTAGTTGCTTGTAGAAGAACCTTCAGATCTACACACATTTGCTTCGAGTCTATGCATGGTCAGTATTCTATTAATTCATTTAAAAACACATGTTAGATTTAAGATCGACGGTGGGGGGGGGGGGTGGAACTGAGAACAAATACAATATTCTTTTGCTAAACTCGATTAAAAGAAAGGCTTATGCATGTGTCCAGTAACGGGTTTAAATCTTAAAAAGATAATAGAATACGGACCTAAGGACACAAAAAGAAGAAAAGTTGTTCCCGTAATTTGTTTTGTTGGTCACCCACCCTGGTACCCCTAATCCCTATATAGTACTAGAAGACATCCTATCTAATAGATAGAACGCTACATAACAAGATGAACATTAAACCGTCATTCGAGGAATGAGCTAGACTTTTATTCATTCCCCTTCATTTTATGATGATTTTGAAAACAAAATTCATTTAGCTATAAAACTTTCAAAACAAAACAAAATGCACCCATACCTCACGACACGAAAAAGTCATCTTAATCCCAATACATGTTAAAACATTCCCTTTCTCTTTTCCCGACCGACCGACAGTGTTTTTCTATTCCTGCGATGGTTTGTCAGACATGAATCCCTGTCTCGGGCCATAGGTGTCAAAATTCAAGATCGAAAAACAAAAGAAGCTTCCCAACACTAACTGGTATTAGATTATCTTCTCCCTCACATTCCGTAAAGATTATACTTCGAATCTCACATAATCTACATCACCTAGGGTCGAACATTCATGAGAACATTCTTACCATTGTCCTTTGAATGTTCTAAACATTTTTTCGGTTTGTATATAATTATTTAAATATGAAAAATGAAAAATATTAACTTTCATTTTCGATCTCTATGTGTGAAGAATTCTTTGTGAAAGGCATCGTTATTGTTGGTTCCAGAAAGGAATTTCTCTACGCTTCTGCGCTAAGTGGACAGCGTCTGCCAACACGATCAATAAAAACTGAAAAATTCACTAAATATTTTTCTTCCTGTTAATAATCTAAAGAACAGCAACAACAACTACCGACTACTATTATTCCTACTACTATTGCTGCTGCTACAACCCCCCCCCCCCCCGCAAAAACACTAATGATGTCCCTCTGGGTTTACATTATATTTATTGATATAAGTGGATATCTGATTATTCCCAAACATTTTTTAAAAATATGAAAAGGGGATGTACTTGAAAAAATGTTCTTTTCCTAGAAATTCATTAGATTCAAAGCCGGAAATGAGAAGAAAAAAATTGGCATTCAAACACGCAAGCTCCTAAATTTAGACTTCACGCACTGTTAAATAAGCTCTCTCTCTCTCTCTCTCTCTTTAGAGGTGAAATTCAAAGAAAATCAGAAATATATCAACTAATGTATCACTAGAAACTGGTAGGCTAACAGATGGCCATCGTACAAGTTTTAGGTGAACTACATATCGGGTGATTTGTAAAAAAAAAAATACAACCACCTCCATAGCAGCTGGGATATACGAGAGATTCGCCGAAAAAATAACGATGTTTTAATGACGTCACTATATGGACCAACACTGCCCAAGCAGATGACATCCCATAGAGAATGAACATCATTGCAAAGCTATTATTTCTCAAATTATAATGAGTTTAGTGTATATAAATATAATGGCATGTCAAACCATTCAAAAGGGGATATGACCCGATTCTGATAACTAAAATATTTTGCTTGTAAATACACAGGATAGGGGTTCATTAACAATCAAAGAAACCAGACTTTCAAATTGAAAAACCCCCGGAATGATATTAAGGACGGCATTTGTTCCCTCTTGAAACGCCGAACATACCCCGGTGTGTGCAGCTGAATATACAATGGCGTCTTATTTTGTTTACAAGCGACAGATTCCTTTATTTTTGTATCGCTGCATTTGTCATCAAAATAAAACCATGCGCGGAGTTTAGAGTGAGGCAATATAATATACATTTAGCCTGACGGTAGTGAAGTAAGAGAAAGAACTCAAGAGAAGATGAAAACACAGGCACTGAAAATGTGTGAGATGTCATGGGACATCGTCTGCTTGTGCAAGTCATGTCCATACTGTGATCTCACACATTTCAGCATCGTTCGGAGAGCTCTTCAGGTGCTATGCCGGGGCTGTATTTAAGCGTTTTTGTAATTTATGATAATCAGTACTTCGAATGTTTCCTAGCATTTAATTTTGATAACCTTGTCGAATCAAAGTTTCAACTTTGCAATAATGAAAATAAAGTTAGTTTTTAAAATCAATGAATATCTACTTTAATGTTGATGTCTTCTCAACTCACTATTATGCGCACAACCTGTATGTCATCCAGTCTAACATTCCATTGATTCTTCTATCATTTTTAACTCTCTACTCTCTCTCTCTCTCTCTCTCTCACTCTCTCTCTCTCTATTTCTAAAAAGAAACACACACGCGCGCGCACACAAACACACACACACATACCCACATCCCTCTCTCCCCTTGTCGTAGAAGAAAAGTTAAAACCGATTCTTTGCCATTGGCGGTAATGTAATGTTTCTTTCGGTATGTAGTCGGTTTGGTGTCGGACTAATATCTTTTGCAGAGCCATTGAGTTTACAAACACGTGTATCTTTGGAACCGAGTTGTGATTTATATCAAGCTGCTATCGATTTATATTAATCACAACTATTTTACAAAATAAACTTTAATTTTACCAATGATGAAAATGAGATCACTGTAGTCGATTTAATATTTGTTACACCTTACGATGACGAAACAGTTAAGCAGCTTTGTACATTGTTTCTTTAAAAAAAATTAATGCTATAGAAACATTTACCGAACCCCCACCAAGTTCAAGTCTGTGTTTTTTTAATGCCACGAACAACTCGTACATGTATGCCCGGGGACAGATCGTTTTCCCACCTGACTGGTCAAACCAAAAGGTCAAGCATTCATGAACATGGTCAATATACTTAAATGCGTTAAAAGTGACCAGCTGGCTAAGAAATAAAAACGACCACCGACCCCAAAATAATAATTGTTTTACTTGACATAAACAACACATGCAACTGCCAAAATGGTTGACGGTATGCATATGTATGACAACGTCACTTTTAAGGAAAGGAAATTTAAGAATTTCTACATTTTGCGGTAAAGTATAAAAGGATATTAAAAACATGGAAGTGAAAGCCGACACCTGTAGTAGAATATTGTATTTATTTGTCCAAATCCAAACGTTATACATGTAGGTGTCTTATTTATGTGCGTGCGTGTATGTGAGGGAGTGGGTGAGTTAATGCATGTGGATGTGGGTGTGTGCATGTTTTTATTTGCGAAACATGACATAGTCAAGAATTATGTGGAATACAAGACTACATTAAGTCACCGATTTAAGAGGTTCATCTGATTGGTGATATAAAATCTTACCGAAACAGATAATTTTTTCCACTGATTATGATTCTGGTATTGCGCACATCACATTATAATGTCCCTATGACTTCATTAATTCTGATATTCAGAGGATGCAAATGTACAGCTTGGAAAGTGTAATGTGTAAACATCGAACCTTTGTCGGTGTATAGGTGTCGTGGTCGAGTGGATATGTCACCGTACTTTGGCAAGACATTATTCTACATTTGCCACACTCGACCCAGGTGAGGTAAATGGGTACCTGTTAGGAGTATTCCTTGAAATACACTGGGCGCTGATAACGGCTGCCGGATCTAAATCTAGGGTAATAATTTCGAAAGCTCTTTGGAAGCGCATAGGGACATTATAATGTGATGTGCGCAATACCAGCACGGAATATTGTTATCATTATTTTGCATCCCCTAGGTTTGCTGCTATTGTATCGGTCAGGGTACTAATATGAACCGGTGTTCGGATATGATCAGTTATTTATGTGTTTCCATATGAACTTAAGAGGTCATCTTGACACAGCTAAATCCCCATTTCCTGACATCAAACAGATTAAATCATCGAACTGATGATCACTGCAGTCAAACAGAAATATTTCGGAAGCATATACATTGTCTATAAATGTCAATGTTTAGGTTTCAATCACGATTTCACTGCACCTCCTGCTTTTTGCGGGGAGGGGTGAACAAAATTCAAAAGTGCGGCGGGTACTGTAAAGTACGGTCAATGCTGGGGCAGGAACAGGGAGTGAAGGAAGGGGGGCTGCAAAATCAATTGTCCAATCTGAAAAAGTTTAGAGAGAAGCGTGCCTGGCTGGTCCCCATAGGCTCTGATGGTATCTGCAGATTGCAACTGTTTGGATCAATACAAGAAGACATGTTTGATCGGAAGAGTATTAGGAATGGCAGTTCTAGAGAGCTACGCGAAGAGATGGAGACAGATACATCAATGGGGGGTAGACCAGGAGGAATTGGGAGAGGTACATGTAGATGGATTTGCTACCTGTTTGTCCCACTTACCAAAATAGTTTCCCTGGTTTGTGCGTTTGCAATGTAGTATTTCAGGCGATTTTAATCACAAAATCATGATTTCATACCCAAACTAACATGTGCATTTCGTCCCACATACCGCGAACGTGGAAGGGGACATTCTGGGGCTACAGATCGATTCTGAAAGATTTCAAGTATCAATATTCGGGCGGTCACAACCTCTTTCTCGAAAAGAGCTCATCTATTTAAAATTCTAATATTATTGATGATTTTGTATTTATTGTGACTGTAATAAGGTGCCAAAAGATTATCTTCAGCTTTGCTTGTTCGCAAAATTTAAAACTGCAAACTTTCTAGTCACTACTCATGCGAGAAGCCCCTTCCACCACAACGATCATGTGTTTGACGCCTTTGCCATCACCATTATCAAACATCCCTCGAGAACAACATCCGACGCTACCCTGGTATCTCACGTGATCTTCTTCTGCGAAGGAGTTATACCCCTGCCACACTGACAAGAACGACAGCAGGACATCTTTTCACGAAACCGCCATAAGTACAAGTTCAGCGGCATCTCATTAAAACGTGTGTTAAATTCAATACACGCGTTGCAATTGGTTGTTGGTGAACTTGTTCCTAAGAGGGTTTCGTGAAAACGCTGTCCAGATCGACAAAAAAACCAAACCAAAATTACGTTAACACGTACACGAGCTAAGATTTTGTCAATTATCGGTCGATTCGGGGTCGGTCTGGTGATGAGACTGGGTTTTTTTAGGTGATGAACTTGAGCTTGATGATCACTGAGGTTGGAGAAGGGTTGGCTGGCTCGTCTTCTTCAGTTTGACTTTTGACCTCTGGTTAATGCTTCATGCTCTCTCATATACCTTGTTTTTATTGGAAATGTTTTCCGTCCAGTTTTTATATAAAAAATCAATACGATTTAGCCATCAGATCATTTCGAAGTTGTCGTTCTAAAGATGAATGCCCTGCACTTCTTAACTTGTATTTTTAACTCTGTGTGAATAAATGATTGAGCCTGAAATTTGGACCAAATAAGCTTCTCGTTTTGCAATAATGTATGACCCATCGTGTTGCAGTCAGTTATTGCTGGTGGTAGTAAGGAAAAGGAAATTTGAATACAAACAAGCACACAAATAAACAAAGAAACGAACGCACATGTTAGTCCTAACTTGAAACTCAATTCAGAATATGACATTTTTTCGATCATGTATTCGTTTAAAAAATCCTTATTTGGGGGAATGCAATTTTATATTATAAATACCACTACCGACACGATGCTGAAAATGTTAATGGTATGAACATAGGTGAATCCATGTCACTATCTATGATGAAAAAAGACAGGTGATAAGTACGGTACATGAATGAACTCTGTCTTTAGGCAAACTCAAACTTCTACATGAATTTACTGCAGTATGTCTTTAGCCATGCTTTGTGGAATCAGCTGCCCCGGGAAAATAAATAGCTATCCCAAGAAGAGAATAAGGAAGTACCAGATTCTGATTGCTTTCAACACGCGCCTTGACACTAACAGTCAAGCCAAGCCGCAGTTATTGCTGTTCGCCTTGAGGAGAAAGTTGAGTTCTGACGAAAGGTGACAAATGATTTGAGCTTTCCCATGCTTTGTTTATCAGTTTGCAAGAATGTAAAACCTAGAAAGGTCCCTTAAAAAGAATCGCTCATTAAAGGCATTGTTTAACAATGTTAAATCTGAGAGGCAAGGCCCTACGTTATCAGTGTCTGCGATATGGTGTAATTAAAACAAAAAGCGCTTCAAAATGATCAAGAAGTGCCTCAAAACAGTAAAAAATCTTCGAGTGACCGGTTTTACCATACTCGTTTTCCCCAATAGACTGTAGTAATATGAAAACCGTTAGGAAAACGCAAAATTTGTTTTCGCTTTCCAATCATAAATATCTTGATAATCAGACAGGCGATCGGCTTGTAAAAGTTATGGTTTCCTGAATGATCTAAAGGTTTATAATTATCATTGCAGCATGAGCTAAATTCGGAACTTTGTTTCTTTAAAGACATCTATATTTGAAATATGAGATCAAGCTGAAACGTTTGGATCAAACTTTCAAACCACATGTGTGTAGTCATGCATACCTGTTCCTGGGTGGAGTGAATATGATTTCTAGCAAGTTTGAATCGATTTCTTATCAGTTTAATGATTTCAAAAATGTTTACAGTATACACCAATTCTCATGAACTGCGTACTGAACCTTTCCCAATTGGTTTGAGAGAGTTTCTTTCATAATGCATAGCATGACCAGGGAAGTGTTTCACAAAGACTAAGATCGACTTTTAGTTGGACTTAACTACATGTATGGCAGGCTGCTTATGCCACTGTTTGCTCTCACCACTGTGATCTTTATATAATATTTTTTCCTTCGATAACGAATTATCAAAAAATGTAAATTATGTAGATTTTTTACAACGATTTGTACGTCCCTTGAGAGACTAGTTCCAGTAAATGGTGAGAGCAAACAGTGGCATGAACGGCCTGCCAATGTTAAGTCCAAGTTTAAGTCGATCTTAGTCTTTGTAAAACACCCCCCATAACTCATCTTTATTTTTGGGTATAGAATTAACTTTTCTTTTCAATCTGTGCTGGGACACGCAGGTGGGTTATGTGTTATCATAAACTAATCCTACGGTGATGCACATAATTATGAGATATACGAGGGATATCTATAAGTACACAAAAGCATAATGGAGAACTAAGGAGAACTAAGGGAGAAGATAAGTACAGAAGGACTCTGGACGGATGAGAGGGAGGGAAGATAAGTATTTTTTTAAATGCCACCAGACGGAGAAATGTGTGAGAGTAATTATGATGGGTGTCAGAGCGAGAAATGTGGTTGATCGCGTTTTCAAGTGTTTCATTTCGTTGAAACGAAGATTCATTTGTAACTACATACAGCTTTTCTTACACTGGCAATGGTAAAGTTCTCTTTAAATCAAACTATTTATAGTATAGAAAGAAGATGTATATGAAGTGTAATCAACAGATCAATTTAAAAGTAAACTAAATTCAGGGGAATAAAGTCACTGATAAAAATATATGCAAACGCGTGAAACAACTCATTCGTTCTTTAGAGTGGAAGGGTATATTCAGATTCAGGTGTAGGGTAGGCGTAGGCCTACAAGACATAATCTACGTGATCTTGAGTTTCAGGTAATTAAATATTTAAAAGAAATACATCAAATGGCATATAGAGGGCTGAACAGAGAGAAAGGGCTCCGAACAGCCCCGAAATTAATAGCAATTTGATAAGCTATCAATTTCTTTCAGAGTTATACTTAGTATAGATGGCGAAGAAAGAATAAAATGAAGGAAAATGTTCAAAACTGGACATCGCTGGGTAGAAAGAAAGGGTAATATCTGAAAGGACGAAAGTGATAGTAAGAAAGTGATGAAACGGACAAAGCGAAGCTGAAGACAGATAAACACACAAGGAGAGACGCGGGGAACCGGGGACGTCCCCGGTTCGAGAACATTGCAAGGTTGAGGAGAAGGAAGTTTGTAATAATTACATCAGACCAGTCACCATCTTTTTTAGTTTTTCTCCTGTTTTTCGCATTACATCCACATGAGCTACAGGTTGCTTGAAATCCCTTTGGGGATAAGACCCTGCTATGTTTCCTTGTTTAAATCAATCATTAAACCGTTATAATATGCTACTAAAACAACGAACAGAAGGGCTTGATATTACAAAAGGAAACACGCATAAATTGCGTAAACGGTGAAATAAAACGTTTAAAAAGCGCTTTAGCAGATGACTGAAGTCTCACTCGTCCATAACCTTCCATCTCTCTCTTTATATATCTCTCTCCTTCTCTCAATGTATATCACTCATATGAAATCACATATAATTTTACGACTGTACATACGAGACCTGTTGATGCTTGTTGTCTAGACTGAGTAAAAACTGTGTAACTTCCTGAGCATGCGCTGATAACTTTTTTGAAGGAGGATAAGCGTTGGCTTTCAGAGTACGTCGGCACCCATCGGCGCTAAAGGAAATAATTGAATTCGAATCATGTGAGAAAAACGTGTAATTCAATTCATTATATAAAAAAAAGAAAAATGATAAAATTATAGATGAACTATCTTCCCAAGTAAAGCATTTATTCCAACTAGATATTTTGCAGGCTTCAAAAACTTGATATTGTTTACAGTATTCAATATGACTATAAGTAATTTTTCGTACTCATGTATTCTCGATATTGATTGAAAATGAAGTCTTTTTATGATTTCATGTAATACATTTAGTGTTACATTTCATGATGTTAACTCTCTTTTGCAACAGAGACACACACTAAACATCACCAGACCATTGCGAACTCGGTTAAAAAATCAAAGTTGAAACATATACTATGATTTCCTCAAGTATATGAAAACGAATCACACCCTTTTCCTTGTAAAAAGGAAATATTGGTATAAGCCCCGCCTCTGGAAATATGTCCGCCACTGTTAAAATATAAATAATATCACTCTTAAACACACGTACCCTCAGGCCAAACAAGGAACGAGAGCACACAGTCTTGAAAATGCATGGGCACGGAGTCGAAATGAAAAGACAAGGGGGAAGGATAAAGAAAAATTGAAATTAATGTACATGGCACAGGTGCGATCTAATGCCGGAGCGCAACCCAAGCCAAGCGACTCCCATAGGGGGGTAAACATAGCCCCGATAAGCACACCCCATGGTCTCACATGCGTCCCACTGGGCGCCCTCCTCGGGTTCCATTTGGCAAACCAACCCCAATTTCTTGTGACAGCTCCCATTACCTCCAAAAACGCACATCAGCGTACACGGAATCATATCCCAGCGTCCCGTTATGGATACCAAAAAAAAAAAAAAAAATGAGGGTAAAACAACACGAATTCAAGATCAGCGGAAACATGTTGGAGTTGGCTGTTATTCTATACACACTATCATGACCATGAAAGCACGCTATTATTACAAGAAACCAAATGGTGGGAAGGTTTCCATTTCAAAACTTTTTCCAATATAGGATTTCCGTTTCGTTCCAAAATGGGGGTGTCCCCTCAAATACCTTCCCTTTTCGCTCGTTATTGTTGCAATATTACGATTTATAGCCAACCTGATCGCAAAATCATGGCATTGATGCCCCAAAAGCAAATAAAGTGATTCGTTGGGATCTACAGGGATAACATAAATGTCCCAATGTCATGTCTGAGGGGCTCTAGATCTTACAAAGGCGGACGCGCCCGAGAAGAAAGGAAGGCTTGTTGGGCAAGAGTTACCCCCCCCCCCCCCCTCCCCCTCGCTCTACCCCCATCCTACCTTTGTCATTAGTGTCTGGTGTTATTTAGGGGTCAACATATTTGTCGCTAGAGATGAGGAGGACTTGTTACTCTTTCAAAATCATAAATCCATTCCTTAATATGTATATCATGTATGAGTTTATTCATTTAAATATACGGGATGCATGTACAGGGATGTAGGTCTAACAAGGCAGGCAGGTTCCAAGATCCCAGTGGTTTCTTAGCTGGTGCTGGTTTTCTGAAAATTGATTTGCACACGGATTATTCTTAATGAAATCCTTCTCTTCACCTCTTGAGTTTCGATTATTTTTCTTCTTCCAGCTTTTAATCTCTGTTACGTATTGCTTGAATCCTTTGGATGATAAGGAAGTAACATGCGTATTAAGTACAAAGGGTAGGATATTACGACTAAGAGGCAGATTCTACATAAAGCTGCGAGTTCACGTTAAAAACTGGAAATGATTGTGAAATCAGAGTACAGTTACAGGAATATGCGAGACATCAGTTGGGGGATAAGCGTGAAAACCCCTGCATAATGTGCTAATAATTATTACGTTAACTCAAATCAACCAAGCAGGGCCTATTTTCATGACCGCTCTTTGTCTGAAAAATGTTACGCCGGCAATTGTTTTACATTGCACTTCAAAATGGTATCATCTTCAAACCCATGGCTTATAGGCCTGCAGCAAATATTTGTAAGCGATTACTGGTAGAATTCGTCAACATACATGCCAAAGGGAAATGAAATCAATGTATCGACACACCTAAATGAGTTCCCGAGGGTCCTAATTTGCATTGTCGGTCTTCTACTCTTCGAATAAGTTAATCGATAATTGCAGAATCCAAACTATATTGAATAGTAGGTGATATATTATATTTCTTTGCGTCTGTATGGCATCGTTTGAAAGAGTATACAAGTCATGCTGAGGTGCAATTATAAAGGATCGATCCTAACATTTTATGGTCCTATGCAAGACTCATTAGTTTCGCATAAACGAAAACATTTGGAAAAGATAATTAAGGTAACATGTTAATCATCAATGATGTATATTCATCATCTACATCAGGTAATCATTATCCATTCGTCCTTTTAAAGAACATTCGTGTTTTTATGTTTTTATATATTCTGCCGAACAAAGCTTTCGAGTACATGCCCCCCCCCCCCCTCCCTGTCCCCCCTTGTCATGCTCATGGTATCATTAAAGCTCGTCGTCTAAACAAACAGATCTATACAGACGCGAAGACAAAAACGGGCAGTTGTTTTCACATCGCATGTTGTTCAAACAAAAGAAATAAATTACTGGAAGGAACAGAAGAGTAGAAAGTTATGGAGAACTGAGAACAAAGAGATATGGATTTATCTTGGAATGAGATTGAGGAGCAAAAAAGAGACTGGTGTTTTAATAAGTGTACTGAGGGGTTATGACGAAAAGACTTGTAAGAGACTAATTTGTTAGAAAAGCACGTGCTCTCAAGTTCCACCCAACACGAGGAATCTTACAGATCTAAGTTTTATCATGCAGGCAATCGAGTTGAGATGCGAAAGCAGATCTTAGATTTTCCATGAAATTCAGTTGATTTAATTTATCAAAGCCCCGATTTAAGAGAAAATTCTTTAATTGTCACACAAATAAGATCTCCCTAACCATATAATATAAGCAAACATGGACATTTATTATACAGATGTGCAAAACCTGAGATAAAATTCAAAAATTTGTTTGCATCACCAACATTTTGAAACAACAAGTTTCATTTCTTGGATATTGACGCTCTGATTCACTTTTCGCATGAACATTAAGCTGGTTGCAATACAACATCATGCCACTTTTAAAAAACATTGTTCTCAACTTAAGCATGGGTGTCATATAACAATACCCAATTTCATTTCGCCACGATTCTTTTTTGTTGTTGATGCCTTTTGAAATTTTGGTTTTGTATTTTTCAACGGCAACGCTTGGAAAGAAAACCGCATATTTCCTGGTTTAATTAGACCCTGGGAAGTAAAGCCACAGATGTATGTGAAAGAATGACAACACACTCTCACGGCCCCTCCCCCTATTTCCCCATCTGTTTACTTGTGTGACCTTTCTCATGAATCGAAGTCATGTCGCTACAATCACCCCCATGGAAAGTTTCAACTCTCTGATTGGACATCTTTTCCCCAATAATTTATTAATTTTTCCCTCTTTGCTCTTTTATATTATTGTTTTTCATTTTAAAGTTTGAAAATGTGAAAATCAGGTCGTGTCAGCGTGTAAGCATATCCACCTCCACCTACTCCCAATCAAAGCTTTGCCCACCACCTGTTAATCAAAACTTGAAATGAAAATGGCTTTGCTCTCTTGATATCATTTTGCCATGGCTAAATTAACGCCGATGGCATATAACCAAAAAAAATCATGTTCCCGAATTGCATGATGAGAGAAAAGAAGAAAAAATCTTATCTTTCGACGCCTTATAGTATTGTGGTGCATCATTTGAGAGCATGTATACAGGGCCGAGTAGTGAAGCCAAGCAGACGACACGCTACCACTTACCGCACACTCACGCAGTAACTCGACTGTCTGCCAACGCGGCTAGGAGATGACGGGATCCTGGCCTGGCAACAAGGCAAAGCGTTTTGTCTACCTGAGCGATCAAGACATTTCACTGTTAATATGACTCCACACATCTAGTTTCCAGGCAACATGAATGCTGTGAGACACAAGCTACGGGTGTTATTCCACAATAAGAAGAAATCACTGAAATATCCGACAGAATGCCACATTTTTGGAGTGCCGAGCCTTCCTCTCCCTCAAAACTTTGGGTCGCAAGTGCTTCTGCCGCGTCGGGTTCTCGGCTTTTATACATGACCAGACTTTCACCCAGTGCCAATAACGTACATATCATTACATAATTAATTAATCAATTAAGCTTGATACCATATACAAACAAGTAAATACCTTTTTATAATAATGAAATGGCAAATGAGATTTTTAGTATTCGAAATCTTGGCTCAATTTTTTTAAATCTTTTTGTTTAATTTGTCAACAAATGAATACTTGCGAACGAGCCTGAAAAAGTCCCGTTTGTGTGTTTGCTACTCTTTACTCTCCTTAGGAAACCAGCTTCTTTTCCATAGCCAAGGGGGTAGGGTTGTTGTGCAAAGGGGAATCGCGCCATATCACCTCGCATAGCTTTAGTCAACATTGGAGAATAAAATGAATATATGAAGTGTGAAATTCAGAATTTCTAGGGCAAAAAGCTGCTCCACAAATGTATGAAACTTGAACTAATGACCCCGTGCTCTACAATGCACTCGCGCCTCCAGCAGCTGTGCGGGAAGCAAGAGTAGGGGTACCCTATTGCTCCTCATTCACCAGTGCTCGTCGTCACCCTGTTCATCAACATTTTGACACAGCTCAGAAAGAAAATTTATCCAGAGAATGTAATAGAATTTCATCAAGATATTCTTTAAAGCATGATTTTCCGAATACAAGAGCTCAAAGTAGAAAATTAGGCAATATCAGGAACATTCAGGGTAGCCCTACGGTTGACGTCCAAATCAATCGGCACACTGTGGTTTAGACGAAATCTGTTCGTTCTTCTTCAATTTCAACCAGAAAAAATGCAAATGAAAGAGAAAAAATGGCCCCAAAACTTCATCATCTTTTGCCCAGCATATTTGTTAATGTGTAAGCGCCATCTAGAGCTCAAAAACAAGACATTCGTCACCCATATCGGGCGTAAGGTACCTCCACAGCGTCTCGGCACCCTTGCCGACACAGTTCGCACGCCGTGTCTTTGAGCTTCATTACTCGATATTTCGACGCGTTTTGTCGGCAGTTTAATGAAAGTTTTGATAATTTCATAATATTTTTCAACGAATGAAATGAAAAAATAGCCATTTCCGATCAATATGAATGAAAATGACGGTGGTTAAAGACATGCCACCGCGTGACAACCGTGGGATGACGACTGATTGTCGGACTCTATCCAGGGTCGTCTCTATTCAAATGTCCCGCCCTGGGTTCCAAATTCTGCGTTTGTAGAATGGCAGATGTGCTATTTTGTGAAAATTCAGGGATCGTCTTTAAAGTTTTACAACCCACGACGATAACATTCTCTTCTAAAAGGTGCGAAAGACGCAGTAATTATGTCTAGATACATGTTATAAGGTCATGGATACTTCTGTGACTATGTATGTACCATCATAGGCTCATTGATCGGAAATGGTCAAAGTTAGGAACTTTTGATTGATTTAGGGATTGCAAATAAATACTTTTGTCCTCATTTTCATCCAAAATTTTGAAATTTTAAGAGCAAGACAGTGTGAATTGGTGGATTTGTGCATGGATTAGACAGAGCGTCCAGTGCTCGACCTAATTGTTCGAGGCCATACGTAAGGACGGATGCGTGTAAGGCGTACTGTCCGAGCAAGTGATTTGAACCGTCATTGGATTTTAATACTGCCCCTTTGAGCTGAAGTGAGTAATGATTGATGTGTGGCTGCTAGCAACTAGGAGGAGTGTTTACGCGTATCCAACCAGACGCAAAAGTATAACTGAGTCGCGCTGGTGGTACAGACAGCAGACCGTGTTGTGTCGTCGAGAGAGTCGCGTTGAAATAGAGGAGCTATTCGCTGGGCTATAAGCATGGATATGCAACATTGTGCCTCGAGTGATGCCGTCTGTTACCGCGATGCCTACCGTGGCTCCCTCGATGCCACCTCGCTCATCCCCTGCTCCGATTACGATGCCTTCGACAGAATAGGGACAGGGAATTGGTACACCAACGCCCCTGGCATTTACGCCGCCGATCACGGGCCCGTAGCACCTCGCCCATACCCTTGCCCATCCTTTCCCGGTCCTCTGGCATCATCTCCTACCACTTGCTCGCCGCCGTTTGTGCCTTCTTCGCCGACAGTTTCAACTCCGACATCTTTTCAACAGCGATCACCGGGTCACTCGACTTCGTCGTCGATGTTTGACACATTTA
Organism: Strongylocentrotus droebachiensis; assembly: GCA_035222895.1. Classification (NCBI taxonomy): domain Eukaryota; kingdom Metazoa; phylum Echinodermata; class Echinoidea; order Camarodonta; family Strongylocentrotidae; genus Strongylocentrotus; species Strongylocentrotus droebachiensis. The sequence goes on from JAVYIG010003884.1 coordinate 73,841, forward strand.
TGGACAATTCGATGTCGTGTGAACGACGGAGTGTACGCGAAGACCTCTCACCATCATCAGAAACAAGTAGTACAAGGGCATACACGAGCTCGTCGAATGAATCAACGCCAGAAAAATTAGGTAAGAACAAAATTTCGTCACCTTATTTCTCACGTTTTTATTTTCCGAAACATTTTCATGTGCAACATTCTTTGCTTAATTGTTCTAGCGTAAATTCATGGCTACAAAAGTGACGTTTAAATGTACCCGCTCTCAGCACACCACACATTTTCTGGAATGTATCATTAGTTTTTATTTGTTACATCTCATAAGCATAATTTTATTTTCAAATTGATAAACAATTAAACAAGGTAGATGGATCATTGTATTTTTATTACCATTATTACAATTATTTATCAAAACATTGAACTGAAGGGAAGAAAAAAATGTTTTATCATCGGGAAACGAAAAATAAATTTCTCTCATCGGTGTGTCATCCGAGTTGACTTTGGTGATCAGTGATTTCAGCGTACCGGTCGCGGTCTCGCTAATGAGCCGTCATAGATCTCGCTCTCGGCGCGTGCCAGTCGAATGACCAGCGAGCGCGATGATGCCCCTCGTCATCGTCATTGTCCTGGTACGCAGCGGGATGTCCATAGGTATCGTCGATCGAGCGGCCCTTAATCCATCGCTCGCGAGCCGCATTACGACTCTCGATCCAAGACAAACTCTCGGCTCGCGCAGATATAACTCGAATAATAGTCCCTCAGGGCGAAGGTGGTCTATCTCGGGTAGCTATTCCATCCATTTAATTGTAAATGTATTGAAACAATTTGCCCTCTTCTCATCTGTCTCTTTCTCTCTCTCCCTCTCTTTTTCTATCTCGGAGTACATCGATGTCGACAGATATACAGATGGAAAGAAAAAGAAAGAGAGAAAGAAGGGGAGAAAGGTGGGGGAGGGGAAGAGGTTCTTGCAATAAGTTCTGTTGATTCTCATTACTCCTCTCATATTTTTCTTGCCCGCACGTTAATAGTCTTGGCTGAGTGAAATATTTCGGAACTAAAGTACCACCATCTGTAATCACTCATGCTATTTTCTCTGCCCTTTTTCCCTTTTCTGTTTGTAACCATATGTCTCCCGAATGGTGTGCTTTATTCGGTGACGTTTTATTGCTGTAAAATGTGCAAAACAAAATGCCTCATAAAATGTCAAGTTAAATTTGATCTTATACTGATTAGAAATAAAGCATTCTCGTTGCTAATGTAAGGAATACAAACTGTGGCACCATAAATTGTATGTTAGCGACGTGACCTTTTGTATTTGACCTGAAGGTGATTGCGTTTCTCCAATAAGATCAGTTGTACAATGTGTACCTTTTTTCCTTCCATTTTACTTCAAAGTTTGAAGTTCCTTTTAGATTTTACAAGCTAAACCTTTTTGTATGTTAACGAGAAAAAATACAATGAAGCGCAAATCAACTTGTCTACACCTTGATCAACTTAAAATAATGATACAAACGATACAAAGATACAAGATAACAAAAATAAAAAAATACTGGTCACTTATATTCTCATATTTCATTTTAAATTAGTAAAGGTTCTGCTCAACGAATTTGAAGAGGTATTTCTTTAAAAAACAAAAATGTTATTTGTGATTTATTTTGGTACGGAATCGAAAAGTTCTCATCGAGCCCCGCCCCGACAGGCACCCTCAAAACGGTCGACGAAGACGCTTGGAAGAGACCCCAAACAAACTTCCATCAACCAATCACAATCGAGCATGGATCTTGACGTCGAAATTCAACCCTTGACCTAATTAACCCCACATCGTCGACGTGGCAGACCGCACATATATCTTCACCAATCAAACTGGTTTAGATGATAACGATTTCCATTCAATCTAATCTGTTTTCTCGTTCGTTTTCCCCGCTGTACGCAATCGAATGGTAATTTTTTTAAGAGCACTGCCTATAAGTTTTTATCAATCTTAAAAATGAAAGCGATTTAGCTATGCTGACGAAAATGTAGATTGTCACAATTTTTTTTTTTTCATCATTATCATAGTTAATGATTTTCTTTTCTTTCATTTATTTTTCATAGATGGCCTGACAAAAGACCTGAATGGCGACGGTTGTCGAGCCAAGAGAAAGCCTTACTCCAAACTCCAGCTCATCCATCTCGAAGACGAGTTCAAGCGGAGTATGTATCCCTGCCGTGAGCGCCGTGCATGGCTCTCTCAAGTCCTCGAACTGACCGAACGCCAGGTTAAAATCTGGTTTCAAAATCGACGCACAAAGCTCCGGCGTACAGTCGAACGAGAGCAGCGAGAGAATGAGCAAATGCAACGGGACATGGCGGACTTAGCAATGAGATTCTATGTACCCCAGTAATCGTTATTGGAATGATTTGTGACAATTTCACTTATTCGTCGATGTTTTTTTTATATATTCGTCGGAGAAGAGGGAGATAGCAAGTGGAAGGATAGGAATGGGAAAAGTGCAAGAAACTGAAGGCATTGCGATGGGTTTCCAAGTCACGCTGCTGGCGTGCGCAGTGCAGCGTGAATCGACTTGATTCGCGTGCCTTTTTCATTTTGGGTGTGCGGTGGTGTAGTAGAAGCCAACCTGTCTCATCTCGTCACTGATCTTGACATGACCTCAAACTTTGACCTTAACGATCACCCATCCCATAAGTCAGCCTCAAGCCATTGGCTGACTGTCTGCCTGACTGATGCCTCCTACACGAATGCCGAACGTAAGCGGGCCATCGTGCGTCGCGTGGCTGTGGCGTGCCTCCAAGGTTTACAGCCAGTCATCGGCACGACGCAGCCAACCAAAGACTCCGTTTGGCTGTGACGTGGGAGAATCATTTGGATTCATCGCTGAGAGGTGAAGTTTGTGCGGGGGCACCGATCAAATATGAGACGGCATACCACAATCATTCTCTTTCTGTCTCTCCTTTCTCTATTGCTTTTTCATCTTCCTTCACTACTTCCCCTCTCTCTCTCTTTCTCTCTCTCGCTCTCTTTCTCTTTCCACCTCTCAGCCCGTCTACCGCTGTGCCTCATCCTTGGCGAGCTAGCGTAATATCCCCAGAGGAGACAAAGCCACGTGCCTGCCGCACGCCTCACACGCTCTCTCTCTCCAGCCAGTCAGCCACCGTACTTAGTAAGAACGCAATAAACAGATCCCCCTCTTCCAAAAAACAGATGGAAATGCTATTGCATCAAAACTTTTCAAGAATTGTCCAAGTCTCCGGGTATAGTAAAAAAGTAAAAGGGGAAAGGGAGATCTTTTTCTACTCTCTGATGAGTTAATGGACCTGTTTGAGCCAATCTATGTCCAGGGCTAAAAAAATACCTCTCCCCCCTTCAATTGAGCTCCCGTGCCAGCAGATGTAAGGTATTTACTCAATCGGGGCATATAATAAATAATAGAGGGTCGTTGATCTACAAATCCAATACAAATGCGTGTGGCCAGTATTACCCATGCTCCGATTTTACCTTATAGACAAATAAATTCATTTCTTGATTATTTTGAAGCATGGTGCTTAGATTTGCTAGTATGAATACGAATGGAAGGGAGAAACAGCTCGAACAAATAAGCTGATCTGTGCAGATCGTGTCACAAAAATAACCAAGGACTGAAGTATGCAAAGAAATTACATGACATTAGTGATTTATGACGTTGCCTTAATGATTGTATAGAAGAGTGTTTATTTTTCTACCGTCTTTGTATGAAATTTACATTTATGTAGTATGCCTTCCGAGAGAAAATAAGTGCTCTTAGATTTATCATACGTACAACATTCCTATTCAACTTGAAGACAGTACCTTGAAAATCATTGATCCATGTTGGAATTCAGTGATATGTGACATTCTTTCTATTTAATTATATGAGGTTCACTAGGATGTAAAATCATGGATGTAAACTAAATTGCTGCTATTTGAAAGATTCAACAGGTCGAGTGTACATAGTGTATGTTTCAAAATAACAATAACAATGTTTCAAAATAACAATAACAACGTTGACACTGATATCACAAATTAACCATCGTATGAGTTTCATTCGAACTCTACAATGAGTGTTACTCTACACGATCGGGATATATTTATGTGACATATTTTATACATAGCAGACTTCTAAATGTTTCTTGTCATTCATGTTAACCAAAGTGATGGCGAAAATGTTGACGAAATATTCAACTCTTGTACAGACTATTTATTTGAAGAAAAAAAATCTTATACAAGATGTCTTCGTAGATACCCTGTTCAATTTGAGTAATACCCCTCTTCGTCATATGCACAAACGTTTGTTTAAAAAAAATCAGATTCATGAACTCTCTTTTATACCAAAACATTGATATGTATGACATCTTATGTATTCATCCATTGTTCTGGTTTGATGTAAATAATCTCTGCTGAGACATGAACAATTCATGGAAAAAGAAATGTCATACAAAATTAAAATACATTTTCTTCGCGATGAAAAAGTGGATATGGATGGAAGAATGTCTCTATTAGAGCCAAACTGACGCTAACTCTGTATTAATATAAAGGTGTTAACGCCCATCTGGCTCCAAACAGACATTGGTGGTTTTTTTTCTATTCAATAGAGTAAGACATGTATTATCTCACAATGTATTCTAATCATTTCCATACTCGACTAATCTGAGCTGTCTTGTTTGTAAATATTTACTATTCAAATTGTACAGCTATGGAAAAGCACAATTGGAGCAATGTGGAATATCAAAAGATGTATCGAATCACTTATTTCAAAAACCTGTTAAATTGTTTCTTATAAAAACAAAAACAATCTGTTCACCATATCATTGTAAACATGGTAAACAGATGTTTCTCAAATTATAACAAGTTGATTAGTATGTCTTTTTTTAAACCATAAATGCGCCATCATTTTCTTTTAAGATTCAGGATCTGATTGTTTCGATCACAAACTGTATTCTTTAAAAGTTTGGACTGACTTTTAAAAGAAAATTTCTTAGTGTCATGTGTGTTTGTTGTAAGGACATAAATACAAAATTGTATATCATATCCGAAATGTCCTCCGGCCTGGCTGTACTACTGTGGACATGGCACAATCAACTCTCTGTAACATGTCCTTTCCGCAACCACTGCAGCCAGCCTAAGCTGTTATATTTTCATTGATGTTTGATGTTTCGAATTCTTCCACCTTTGATATTCAATACCTTGAGCTGATGTAAATATTTTTGTATTACTCATTCCATAAATTGTACATATTAGTAGGAAAAAAGAAAGCAAAATAAAAATGAATATATATTTTACTTTAAAATTTGCGCTTTTGTGTCATGTTGATTTCGTTTTAGAAATGTGTTTTGCAGAATGATATGTAAAATGAAGATGAAGAGGAATATGTTTGCAATCATGGTGATGACTGCTATCAAATTAAATCAGATATGACTACTATGATACTAATGACGGTGTTTGATGATGATGAAAATGATGACTCTGACAACTACGACGAGACAGTGATTATGATATTGTTGAGTGCGATGGTTAAAGCTAATCATGAGCTCTGGTACGGGAATCGTATGTCGAGAGAACATGGCTATAATTTCATTCTGGGTTGTTTATCCGGCTGTAGATTGATTGTTTGGTCAAGTAAAATAAAAACAAACTCACAAAAACTTGCCGGAAATCATCTTCAATAAAAACCAGAACTCTCATTTGCACATAGTGACCTGTGTTTAATAAGCACATGGTGCCGGGCCTACTTACCTTGATTTCCTTTTCTTTCTATGCTCATTACTCAACCCCTATACATTTTCTACCAAAATCGCTTGGCACATGTCATTTATTTGTAATCTTGAACATTAATTTGTTGGATTCTGTGAGAATCTATTTTCTATTATTACAAGAACTCAAGCTTATCTTTACGATGAACTTAGTGACAATGATGGTGATGATGATGATGATGTTGATGATGATGATGATGATTACGATGATGAAGGTGATTACAATAATACAAACAACAACAATGTTAAAAATAATAATAATGATGATGGGAGAAAGAAGAAAGAGGAGAAGGAGTTCAATCACGAATTATGTTATTTAAATCATCGCTTTAATACAAAGATACATTCCTTGAAATGTCTTCGCAAACAATTAGGCTACGATAGATAAATCACTTTCCCTTTTGGCACAATTTCCATAAATCTTACATATTTTCCCCGTCTGAGCTCCCAATTGGGTCATTGTAACCCCTGTGACCCCCAAAGGAACCAACCTCTGCTGTCGATAAGCTGATTAAAGAACATTTCTCTCCTCGTTTCCAGCCACCAGGGGGTTAAACCAAGGTGGAGATGACATTGGCGGTTGATGTGATGTTTTCGATACGTCAGTTCAAGTTTAGGGTTTGTAGACGGGGCAATCTCATAGTAACCAAGGTGACAAAAACAGTGATTTTCAACATCTAAAAGCAGCTTTTTTTCTTCTAAGAAGATCAAATTACTGTACCTGAATGTTTGATTGAAATTCAATAAACACTACTTGAACGCTTCTCGATGCAAGATTTTTTTCCCTAAAGAGTTGTGAGTACACGCAACTCAAAAAACACAGCTTGATTTTCAACCGATCAGGATTTTGAACTTGCGTTCAATTTTTAAAGTTGCGATTAAACACAACTTGTTATCCAAGAGGACCCCGCTGGTTTTTGTATAAGTCATCGAATAATATATCAAATTATATATGGCACATGAAGATTCTAAGCCTCTGATTGGTCATAATTGCAGGCATAAAATACGAAATGTATCTTTTTTTAAATTGACATTGGGATGTGGTATAAAACAAATATTAACTGCTTATTTTTCGGATCACGGGTAAAGCTACAGCTCCTCTGTGTTCTCGAGACTGCACTAGGGCCCTCGGCGAAACGGTACAGTTTCGAGATCACCATGGGCAAGAGTATTATTCACGCCCCTCAAAGCAATCAATATCTGTTATACTACTGTGCAACACTTTTACGGCAGTTAAAATGATAAAAATGATGAATGAAAATAACAATTAATGAAGAAAATAGTGGTTTAATAAGCCACGCTTTCAGCCAATTTCAACCAATATATGCAATCAAATTATCATAGCAGAAGATAGTTTTACCAGATAAAAATATTCATGAAATAGTACGTAAATCTGTGTGGCAACGACTCTCTATTATTAAAGTCATGGCAAAATGAACATCAATATTTATTCACAACTGGTGCAATGATCTTTGGAATTTCTTTGCAGCTTCGAATATCTATGATAACAGTGATTCACATTCAACGGACAAACATCACCACTGTTTTCCTCCTATGGTGTGTTAATAGCAAATGCCCCTGACTGTAGTTGCTGCCCCCAATGAACTGGGGGGGGGGGGTCATATTTCGCTTTGCTTCGACCATCTGCTGCCAGATTTATACCAAGGTCAAAATCAGAGCATTTGTAGAAACAATAATGAAGTTTGGAGAAAGAAAATAGCTGTTCCTGAAGAGGAAGTGACAGAATGAAGAGGGGGGGGGGGGGGGGGGAGGGGGGAGGGGGGGGGGGGGTATGGCAAAGAGAGCTTGAATGAAACGCGAAGAAAAAATGAAATTGTTATGTGTTAAAGAGAAGGTTGAGTTCTAGGGAGAGGTGAAACATAATTTGTGAGCGTTTTCATAGTTATTATATATGCAAGTGTTGATGAAAATCTGAGAAAAAATGTTCATGAAAAGCATGGCTCTTCAAATGCCTTTGTATTCTATATCTGTCATGTAATAGCTCATTAATGAGGACCACATTTTTATGCCACATGTTTGTGAAGTCCCATATATATCTTTCTGTGTACAGTGCTTGTTACTTTTACCAAGACTGGGCCAAATTTCTTATCATTTTGATGATTCCAGAACCTTGGAGTAATACGTATATGCTACATGATCAACTTTTCCTGATTGATTCCACATCATTTCTTTCACAATTCAATCGCATGACTAGAACTCAACTTTATCTTTATTAAAGTTGATGTGAAGAGTCGACAAAAATGAAGATCGTGGTACTTGTAAAAGATCAGAAATATGAGTAGGTTGTTTGAAATGGAAATAAAAAAGAGAGGAACATTCGTGAAAAGTAGGGGGAAAAGGGAACATAATGGACCCTGCCAGCTTAACATATTGCGAATAATGCTAAGGGTATGGCGTGGGTCACAGACACTTATTCAAATAGCAGGGGCCAACACAAAGCAGGGGACAGGGGGCATATCTAGGTTTGTGAGCGTTTGTTTTAAGAAATAATTATGTTGGTGGTTTCCATTATAGAACAAACAGTTTATTCATCCATTCCAGTTCTAATGTCTCTCTTTCTCTGTCTGCACGTGAAGAACAATACTTTCTCAAATTTACACCTTTTTCCTTTCTTTTCCGTCTCGCCATGATTTTGTTTGCACGTGGAAAAGAAATGTCAATAATACGAATACAAAATTATGAATGAAACGTCGTCCCAGTCCCTATTGCACATGACACGTGCATCACATAATGTAAAAAAATAACATATGTCGCACAGATATACCCATTTGGGGGTGATACTAGCTAAATATTTGAAGTTTAGATAGCACAGCATATCGATTGACCTTGATCGTTCTAGTTTTAGATTAAAATGGCGGATACTGGCAATGGAGTTTTTTTGATTTTTTGTTGTTGGGGGGGGGGGGTATTAAACAGTGGTTTGTTTTACCTGCCTGCTAACAAAACATGTGTATCCTTGTTAGTAAGCAACCAGGGGACAGGCGGCTTTGTCCTCTCCGAGGGACTTGGTAATGAGGATTAATGCCTTGCCAAAGGGCACTAGCGCATCGAATTGGTTTCGAACCCAGAACCTCCCGGTGACGAGACCACTGCTCTACCCCTGAGTCATCACGCAGTTTACTTGTATTGTCGTCACTGTCACCGGAAAGAAGATTATGCTGCTCTCTCTTTTTTGTTGATATTTATGACCGTAATAAAATTATATTCTGCTTCTTTTATAGCGTAGTCAATTTCCTCCAAAAGTTGGCTTTAGAAAAGCTTATATAGTGCTTAAGGAAATTTCAAGAATAATATAACTGTACCCGGGTTGAGAGAGACAGCTGTACATGAAATGTTTATATGCAATGACTGTATATAAACATTAGCACTAGTCGAAGACTACAAATGTTGATTCAGAATTTGGGAAGAAGAAATAGAAAGGTCTTGAAGAAAAACAAAACAAAAAACAAACTGGAATATAATAATTGGAAAACGGCTTGCAAAAAACATGAAATGATGCGTGAATTTCATTACCATTTTGTAGTTTTTTCAATTTCCCGATTATACATAGGGGTGTAACACTTTTCCATAAAAGGGCGGGTCCAATCTTCTATAGCAACCACGCAACTGGGTAATTGCCGTGTATATAACTCTACAATGTCTAATAAGAATTGATAAATAAAACGTTTCTAAGTCAAAACGGGAGGGGGGCATTAAGTGTTAGATATACACACGAGCTTTTTAATATAGCACACGACACGACCTACTTTTGTGAAAACATCAACAAACGCGTAAAAGGGGGACTTTTTCAAATTGAATCAAGAACACGCTGCCAAACTCCATAGGAGAACAACTGTGTTTTTATGTCACTAATGAGATCTTATCATCCTGCGACTGTAGACCCTGTCGTCGGTTTTTAAAGAGTGAACGAGGAACGAAATATGAAGAGGAGAAATGGGAGGAGACGAAGAAGAGAGATAGAGAGTTTAAATGTGAGAGCATGAAGAAAGGAAGAGCGGATTAGATAAGAGATTGGAAAGAGACATTTATGGGAAAGAAGACTGACCATCGGATATATAGGAGGGATGGAATTGAAAAGATGTGATAGCACATTGAAAGGAAAGGTTGGCACAGACACAAACCACGAAGCAGAAAATATATTAGAGTGAAGTGAATGAGAAGGGGCAATATTAAGAGTAAAACTGTTACAGCTGAAAACTGAAAAAGGCTTATTCTTAAGGAGATTAATAGAAATAAATATTACATACAAGTGTTTTTATTTGTCATTGCTTTGTTGTCATTTTTTTCTTTGTTTTGTTTTGTTTTCTGTTTGTTTACTTTCTTAGGATTATAAGGGGGTTAAGAGAGAAATAAATAAAAGAAAATATATGCATGTGGTATATACAAACAAATGTTGCCACAAAAGACTCCATTAATTCACGCTTTGATTCTAACTATTTGAATAAATATCGTATTTTCAGGAGTAATATGAGACAATAAGGATATCCTTACATATCCATTGATATCTCGAACTACCCGCAACTCCAGGATAATGATTTCCAATATTAGAAGATTTAATCAACGACAATTCAATCTTCATATCGTACTTCGAACTTTGGGAAATCGAATTCATCACATGAATCAAAATGTTCATTCTTAAAAAACTTTGACAAACATGGACAGAGAGACGGAATACAAGAAGTAAAATGATATCAACGGGTAATGTGATTGCCTATGTGAATGATAAACTGTACACCATGTAACACATATGTCATGGACAGTCCTGGAAACGAGTTCTCCAATATCAGTGTTAAATTACCCCTGTTTACATCTGGACATCCCGTATCATCTCCCGATGCTCACTCCATACTTTTGTAGCGCTAACAAGGCTATCAGCCAGGATTAAATTTCTCAACGTTTCCCACAGATAACAGACTCCAGTTTGTTTACGTCTTTACCTTTCATCCTTTTCCGTCCACCTTTCCTCTTTGAAGTAAAAAGTACAGAGATGCGATTCATTGCGAAGTGCATCTTACCCCAAACCACTGACCAGATTTCAAATTCTTCTCAATTAAGTGGTGCTCTTTTTCCCCATCATCATTATCATCATCATCATCTCCATCTGGTTTTGTCACTTCTTTGCTTGTTCCTGCATCTTGGAGCTGAGATTTATCTGCCGTGCCAGAGCTGTAAACAGCCTTATTGCGGCACCTCGTATTCCACAAACAAAAGTGCAGGCGACACCACACGCACGCACGCAAAGTCAATTTTCGACCTCGTTTTTTGTTACCTTCTAAGATTGAATAGATGGGAAGTTGTTTTTTAAGTAGAAGAGGTTGACCCTAAACATGAATTTGTTTCCCATGCAAACAGATTATGACCTACTTAGAGAGGTGTAAAATAATAACTCAAACCCGATCGCAAAGAATTCCAATAGCATTGTTCATCATTTATTTAAATGTTATATTTTTTTGTTGATTTTTGGAAAGTTTTTGCGATCGCGTCCGAGTCTGTTTATAAAGAAGAGCCAACCGTTTCTGAGGAAGCAGTAGCAATTGCATTTTTTTTTTTTTTTTTAATCGATAAAGCAGTGGAAAAGATTTTCTCCGAGTCATCTTTAAGAGCATTTTTCAAACATACCTGTAAACGTGCGTGCAAATCTTAATTGCTGCGCTACAGCTATCGGAAGCTTCCATTTACAAACCAAATATTTGTGGTTGTTTTAAGGTGTTGCTCTGTCATGTTTCTCAATTTCAATGATTTCCCTTATCTATTACATACAACCTTTGTGGAAAACATGATGTATACAAAGAAGAGAATCTTTGTTGAGTGTCTACCGATGCGGTGACGATATTGATGTAAACAGACGGAAAACATATGTAAGTTCATGAAGGTGGTCATGCTATTTAGTACAGTCGTGCTCCATCTCTATCCCTTTGCTTTTGCTTGTTTACATAAATCTTTTTCTCTTTCTGTCTCTTTCTCTGTCTCTCTTTCTCTCTCTCTCTCCCTCCCTCTCTCCCTCCCTGTCTCTCTCTCTCTCTCTCTCTCTCTCTCTCTCTCTCTCTCTCGCTTTCTCAGAAAGATACTTTTTTTTTATGAGGCATAGTTATTTTAATGGTATTAATGTGAATATCAATACAGAGAGAAACAAGCAGCATATGGCATATCAACAAGCATGAATGTTTTCGTTGTATGCACTACATCATACCGTATCACTTTTACCACAGATAAACACATTTGCTAGTAGAATGAGAAGCCACAACAAATCTTTGTCGCAATAACATCCTGAAATATCGCCTGTTTATGTCATCAAGATAAACATGCTATTTAGTACAAACCAAATTATTTAGGAAAATTCTAGAGATCTGGAGTAACGAGCACATTGAATTTTCGAGGAAAAAGGGGGATTTTTGTTTTGTTTTGGAGGGGAGGGTCGTGGATAGATATGAAAATGTTTTTCCTTTTCTTTTTCCGGAGGAAATAAAATACAGCGGAAGCAACTGGCGAGATATTGATAATGTGTTTGTTAGATATGGATGTTGTTCACAAAACATTGCCCTCATCGTACTTTTTAAATGGATTTATGGCAATCCGATTAATACTGAGTTGTATTTTAAACTTAGATTAATGTATTTCAATGATTTTCATAATGCAAGTATATTATCTATTTAATATCTTATACATGTATATCTTGTGTTGTGTTTTTGAAGATATTTATTTGTGATGTTGAAAAATATGAAACTACATTAATTTTAGGGGCAATCCTCCTCCCCCCCCCCCTCTATCTATATCTCTCTCTCTGTGTCTCTCTCTCTCTGTCTCTCTCTGTCTGTCTCTCTCTGTCTGTCTCTCTGTTTCTGTCTCTGTCTCTCTATCTCTCCCTGTCTCTCGATTTCTCTTTCTTCTTCTCTTTATTTATAATTCCCTGTCTGTTTTGTTTTTGTTTATTTGTGACTCTCTACCTCGTATCTTTCTCTCTCTATCTCAGTCTATAATTTACATCTATCCCTCTTTCGATTATGTTGCCATGGTTAATAATTTGTTCTTCTTTTTCAAAACTGGTGTAAACGACCGCTCGGTGTTTGACATCATCCATTTGCCCTCACGTTTATGACATTTTTTAAGAGGGTTCATGCTAGTCAGAATTATTCATGTTAAGAATGTACACATCCGAAACTAGAGAAGTGAGATAGACGGGAGCAAACGATAAGAACAGGTGAATGACCCGATCGTTAATTTCGAGCCAAAGATGATAACATTTAGGTAGCGACAACGGAGAACCCCCCCCCCCCCCCCACACCTTGCCCCTCCCCACCTCTACCGAGTGAGAAAACAATTATCATACACAGAGGCCCGAATTCACAAAGGAGGTATGACGCGTTTCGATGCGTTTCAGATTAAGGTTCAGACAAAACTTGGTCTGAAACGCATCGAAACGCGTCATATGACGCACATAAACCTAGGTTTGTCTAATAATAATAATAATAATAATAATAATAATAGCCTAATAGTCCACTCCAAATTTTATTAAACCGAAACGGAAATTATTTTTGCCCAATTGATCGTGAGCCCGGCAGCCACTGAGCAGCGCCAGATCGACGTTGCTCTATCCCTTATTGTTGAACGCCAAACAAGGTAGCAACAACTCCCATCTTTTAACGTCTTTTGGGAATTCGGGTCAAAGAGTTGGATTTAAATTTGTCATCTAAGCAGTGCCGTCTTCAAACAGTATCAAGTCCATTACCATTGTCAATTAACAGTTGCACTCATCACTCCTTTCTCTTTTCTTTCCGTGTATGTTTGTCTGTCTGTCCCCCTCACAACAAGGATCAATGTGTTTCACAAAAAGTCCACGTATCTTAATAAAGTGTTTGACTCGTCAGGATTTTTCCCCACTTGTTCTATGTAACTTTGTTTTCTCTCCAAGAATTTATATTCTTCAAAGCAAACTCTACATGCATCCAGTGCTTTCTGTATGAAACCGTGTGTTTTTCAATCGAAGCCTTTCACTATACAGACTTTCGGATATATTATTTGAAAACTTTGCAGGTTTTGACCTTTGCTGAAATTGCCCCACATCTAATGTACATCTCATCTACGAAGAGAAAAATAAGTATATATATTGATTAGCACGTGAGGAGGAAACTCAAGTTTAGATTATGTGACATTGATGAATTTCTGCTCCTCTGTTATCAATCGCGACACACCAAGTAACAGGATGCTCTAACCGGAAGTCACCTTTGACCTCAGGTCCCAGGGCAGCGCCCTGCGTCTGTGTTCCCGACCCGTACGAGTGAGTACCCTTCGTGGAGCTGTGTTGCGTGAGGTGACTCCCTGAGATTGTGAAACAAAATTATGGATTTAGCTCATGCTGCAATCATAATTACAATCCTTTAGGTCAGTCAGCCGATCGTCTGTCCGATTATCAAGATATTTATGATTGGAAATCGGAATTTCATTTTTCGTTTTCCTAGAGGGTTTTATAACACTACAGTCTAATAGGGAAAATGAGTATCGAACGGTCACTCAAAGATTTTTTACTTTTTTAAGGCACTTCGTGATCATTTTGAAGCGCAATTTGTTTAGGGCTTCAATATTACACCATATCACAGACACTGATAACACGTAGGGCCATGCATCTCAGATTTAACATTGTTAAACGATGCCTTTGATAATTATATGAAGCTCATGCTGTGCCTTGGTTATCTCAAAGAAGTACCTTGATTTTACCATGGACCTACTACTTCCATGTGTGGCTGATTTCTCAGTATTGATTTAGGGGTTTTCCCCACATATCATTTTAATTCGGAAGAGAGAGAGAGAAAGAGAGAGAGAGGGAGATACTAGACCGGTAAAACAATAACGGACATGGGTAGACCTTTCCGGATAACAGCCTGTCAATAAAAACCAAAACCACTTTCATTTTCCAATGAAAGTATGTCCCTGTATAGACAGTGTATAATTAAAATAAAAAAAATTAGTAGGCATATATGCAATCCCTTTGTGTTCACGTGTGTATGTGAGAAAAATTCTCCTTTTCTGGTATAAATATATTTTTAAAAACATATTAACTGTATTTGTCAATGTCACCATCATAATCACGGCCGTGTAACATTCAGTGGCGTAAATGCTATGTGACATAATATAGTCCCTATACAAATAAAAATAAAAGGGTTGCAAATACAGCTCTATGGTGAGAGTTCAGCTTCAAGAAAAAATCCGAAAAATTTAAGACATTTTCCTGCAATATCATACAAAAATTACCACACATTTTCTTCTTCTTTTTCTTCCCCATGCCTACGAACGTGTCATCACAGTAACACAGAGCATAATATACTCACAATTTTGAAAAAGAGATACATTTTTCCTTCTTTCCTTACTTTCTGCCTGGAAAATACTTTATTTCATAGATTGCTTTTTGAAGATTACTTCTAGCTTATCAAAACACTTCTATTATCCTGAATGCGTATTGTGTTCGAAAATTCTTTTTCGTTTTTTAACAAAGACACAGAGGTGACGAGCTCACATGTGTTTTGAATCTAACTTCAGACGAAAAGACCGTAAAATTTTGACACCCTCTATAGGTAGAGAACAATGGCATTGTGAACAACCTTTGTATACACACACAAAATCTGTCACCAAAATAGACCTTTACAAAGAAAAGAACAGTGTAACGTTCTCTTCCATTTTTTTAATTTCTCTCTGGGGATCTTTTTCAGTTACATTTTCAAGATTGCATTCGATAGGAACTCCTTCTCTCGATGCTAAATGTGACTTTTTCGTAATGTTGGATACGGCTTATTTGTATGCTCCTACTGGCCAAAGCTCGTAGTAAAGACATTGATTCCTTGTAGAAGTATACATTAGCAACTCACATCTCCTGGTACGAGGAGAACAAAGCTTTCAAAAAATATTATTATGGTACGAATATTGTAGGCATGCATGTTTAAATTGACCGTGTTCAATTCACGATATGTTCGTGTTCAATTCGCGATATGTTCGTAATAGATTCGTATATTAGGATGCCCACGATCGGTCAAAACATGCCATATATTAAATGCAATGTTACAGTAACAATGAAAAGTAAATGGAGCGTGAAACTGTTTTTTACTCTTATAGTTTCATTACTGAATTTCTAATTGTATACTGAAGTTTATTACTGGTTTTAAAAAAAAATCAAATGTAAACTCTGATT
The DNA here is from genome assembly GCA_035222895.1 of Strongylocentrotus droebachiensis. Lineage (NCBI taxonomy): Eukaryota > Metazoa > Echinodermata > Echinoidea > Camarodonta > Strongylocentrotidae > Strongylocentrotus > Strongylocentrotus droebachiensis. The sequence goes on from JAVYIG010003884.1 coordinate 89,792, forward strand.
TTACTATCGACCATATTTCCTTCTTCTTTCTTTTTTCTCATTTTATCTTCTGTCGTTTTCTCCTCCTTCAGTTCTTATGTGTCTTCTTTTCTACTTTTTCGTTTTTTAATTTCTTTTATCATATCAATTTGATTACTAAATGTCTTCATTTCATATTTGAGTATTTAGCATTGTACAATTTCCTTTTTTTTAAATATGTTGCAGTTTTATTTGTAAATTTAAAATATATCAGCTTTTAGCTGTGACTTTGAATTGTTATCATTAAACCTTATCAATTCAATTCATTAGATGAATGCAAAACCAATTCCACACCAGCTCCAAATCGACCGATTCTTGGCAATTCGTTTTTGTTCGGTCTGTCGTCTGTTTGTCGCCGGGTTTGTCGTCTGTCTGGCGACGGTATCCTACAACCCTAAGCCCGCATTACAAAGTCGAATAAAAACAATAGATTAATCTTTTCAAATCCAGCGAGCTACAAATGTCCACATCTCATTTACCATTTTGTCCACTTGAGGAAACAAAATCAAAACGATGAAAATGGGTATCTTTGCTATTTCAGGGTATCAACTAACACAAGATAAATCTGACATGGCGTCTTAAGGGGGGCTTAACAAACTTACACTGCAAAACATAGATTTGGAAATGGACTTAGTGATATTGGTTTTACAAAAACAAAACAAAAATGGAAACCACGCGTGTCTTAGTGTTCGTTTGTTCTTATTTTGTTTTGTTTCCTTTTTTTCTTTCCGAAGATTCGCGCGTCGAACTTTGATTACATAACAAAGCACGTTCGTGGATGGAAAGAGATACAAGTATATCAGAAAGTAATTAGTAAAGGCAAAGAGAAAAACAGAAAGAGGAAACAGAAGGTTCAGATCGATTAGGGAGAATCAAAATCATTCTTCATGAAAGACTGGGAATTCCCACATGTGAGGCTTGTAAATAGTTATGGGAGTGGGGGGGGGGGAGAATGTTATAGCATGGACCTAGTTATAGTGACTAGGTTCGTGTTTCCACTTCCTAGGTCACAGGTCACGCTACATACATGATAATAAGTACGTAATGACAACAACAAATATTAATTACTACTACTACTACTACTACTTCTAATAAAAATAAAAATAAACAAAATAATGATAATAACAATAATGATATATAATAGTGATAATGAAAATGATGATAATAATAATACAAGTAATAATACTGCTACTGATGATGATGATGATGATGACGATGATGATGGTGGTGATGATGATAATGATGATGATGGTGGTGATGATGATAACGATGATGATGGTGGTGGTGGTGATGATAGGCTAGAACAACCCTTCACATGCATGTGAGTACCTGACAAGAAGTTTTAAAAATTAGGGATATACATGTAGTACACGGTATTTTACTAGGGCTTTCACTACACTACATGTACGTTAGGAAAAACCCTTAAAGCTAAATTAAAAATTCGAATAATTCCTGGGTAGGTCTTTGAAAGCACAACTTATTCCCACCGGGGGAGATCATTTGGTTTGTTATCATTATTTCATAGCTTCGTTATCTTTACACCAACAAAAATCTTCATGAATTAAAAATGACAGAGAGAAAACAGAGACGGTCAAAGAAGATAACAAACAACAACAAAAATAAATAAATAAAACACCATTCACACACACGCAACAGACGATCGCAATCCAGGAAGCACCTTTGGAGGGCAAGACCTCTGGAGGGCAAGAACCTGAAATCCCCTCGGAACCGAAGACGAAGACTTCGAGATTTCAACGAAAGCAATCGCGAAACATTTCACATCCAGGGGTCCCATTTAGTAGCAATTACCAATCGGAAAACGACATTCAGTATTACACGATACTTAGGAATAAACATCTGTCATCTCTCTTTGTTCATTCAATAAATGTAGGCATGAATTGTGACATGAGAAGGTCGTTCATATTAGATTAGGTGGCTACGTGAGTTTGTTTGAAGAAAAAAAAAGGTCTTATCTTTGTCAAGATGCCCGTTATGAAACATGATACTGAAATCGGATAGAATGGACCATTTTATCCACCACCATGCATGTAGCATCATTGATTTGCACACGGATCAAGAAGTAGTTTGATAGCCTTGATAAAGAAATTGTGTTCAAGGATTTTTCAAGGGCATTATTTAACTGTAGCTTAAATATAGCTCAAATGTGTTGTGTTTTTTTTTAAGAATTTACAAAAGTGATGTGATGTAGACAGATAATTTTCCATCCAGCGCATCGATATCCTTTCAACCATCTTTACAAATCGTGTCTGATACCGTCCATCCTGAGACCAAGAGCATGGTTGCCCTTTTAGGGGGTTGGGGTGCATCCAAGGTGAATGTACCGAAAAAGAGAGGGCGGAAACATAATGCATCTATCAATAGAAAGTTAAACGTGCCAACAACATATTCAAAAATTCATCACTGGGGAGGGGCACTGGCCTCTGCCCCCCCCCCTCTTCTCGGCTATTCCTCAAATAGTCTCAAACCCGCTGGCAGTTGGTGAGTGTCACTTCGAATCAGCTTTCATCTTTGCACCCACCATACTCTCTTACTTTCTTTCCGAGACTGGTTTACATATGATTTACAATCCATCTGCGAACATCAAATTGCTTAGTTCCGATTTAATTTTGTCCATGATTGAAATGCGTGATTTGAGTGACATTCGCCGCACATAACTGTCCGATATCATGGAGTGCTTAGGTAAATATAAGCACGTCTTTCTGGCACATCTCGGATAGAGAAATTATACTTTTTAAAATATTTTTTTGTTCATTCGGTGGCGAATATGACGCTCGTATCCTCGCTTTTCTAGTTATCGAAATACAGTATATACTTTGTATGATACCGTCTGCAGTGTTAACCCATTAATTACTGGAACAGGCTTGTTCCTGTATTGAGTCTATGGGAATCGGAAAATCGGGTAGTCAGCAGGTTAAACAATTTGACAAATTAAACACCTGGGGGGTGTTTCACAAAGATCCTAAGTTGAACTTAACACTAAGTTGGACTTCAAAATTATGGACAGCCATTAGAGCCTTAAAATGAAATATATTCAAAAGCAGAAATTTAAGTATTTTAGACTTTTTATAAATTCCACATTCAAAACATGAAATCTCCTTGATGATAGAAAATATGAATGATTTGAATGAACATTTTATGCCTTTCACAATAACTTTTACAAAATATTTTCAAAGATGCTAATGGCTTTCCATAATTTTTAAGTCCAACTTAGAGTTAAGTTCTACTTAGGATCTTTGTGAAACACCCCCCTGGACAGGGGCTTCACCATGTCATTCCTCTGCCCTTTTTCACAAAAAAATCTATCTTTACAAAGAAATCCATCCTTGTGTGTGAATATATGCAATACTATGTCAGGCTGATCCTTATCTTGCTCTGTGGATGGTAGGGATGTAATATTCGAAATATTGAGCATGTGAAAATAATAATACTCAGCTTTTATTAAGCGCGATTTACAATTAAGTCTCTAAGCGCTTCCAAACTTGGAGATTATTACCCCGATTTTAGCTGTGCTGCCATTACGGTGCTTTAGCATTTCAAGGAATTAATTCCTGCCAGGTGCCCATTTACATCACCTGGTTTGAGTGTGGCAAATGTAGTCAATGTCTTGCCAAAGGACATTAGTGCCGCGGTGAGACTCGAACTGACAGTTCTGCGACATAACCACTCGACCACGACACATCTACCAAATAAACACAGTAGATAGTAGACAGATCTTTTTCCGGTTGCTCCTTAGACCACAGTGTCAGTCCAAGAATCTTTTGGTTGCAATGATATTGTCATCAGGTGAGATTCGGCAATGAAGGTGTAATTTACTTGTCTTTGTTAAGATGAATGTGATCAGAAATCTAGACAAATATTTATTGAATAATTAAAAGACTTCCTAGAGTATGAGAAAAATGATACGACTTATCAAACGCGATTGTTCATTTACAATTACATTCAAATTGTATGTGATTGTTGAAATAGCAATGAAGACCATGTACATGTACCACTATTCGAAAAGCGATAAAATAAACACACACACAGATGCGGATACAGACTATCTGAAAGGGGTATGATTATTTCAAATTAACAACATAATAAGCTGAATTGTGGCATCTTGTCGTAGTATTAGAAGGTATTGGTCAAGTTCTTCTTTTTAACTTCATGCGAAGATTTTGTTATTACGAGTAGACTACTTCAGCATACAACAAATGTGAAACGCTGAAGTTGAATTCCATTTTTCGTGATAGTTTCGGCATCCGTCATGCCGCGCACTCGACCCTCGCCTGAAGATATTTTCGCTCTTAAGTGGCGAATTTGTTCCTCTGTTGACATTATGTTCTCGGCCTTTTTTTTCCCCACAGATTTTGGTTTCCCCTCGTGAAGTTATCAGCTGGCCTAAGGAGGCCACGTATGAAAAATGTAACCGTTGAGTTCTAGAAAAAACAGGACCGTGTCGATGTTATTGCAATGACGAACTCGATGACGTAGACCCTACCGCATTGGAAAATGTCAGGAGGGGGAGCCGGAGCTGCCCATTTCTATTTATCTTACTGCAAGATATATAGACATGGCCTTTTTTTTTTACATGTAATTTTACTTTTTGAGGGAAAATGGGAAGGGGCAATACTTAAAATAAAATAGATTAGTGTGCATGTAATAATTCCTACCTACAGGTCCATGTTTTTTTACGACACATGCCCCCCCCCCCCTTGGTAATTGCTCCTTATATGTCGATATCCTACGCTATTTTCTTACTTCAACGCTGGACACAACACTAAACCTAACCTAATCCTGAACCTAAAACTAGACCTTAACCTGAACCTACACCTGAACCTAACATTAAACCTGACCCTGAACCTACACCTGAACCTAACATTAAACCTAAACCTAAACTTACACCTTAGACTAAACCTAAATCTAAACCTAACCTAATCCTGAACCTAAAACTAGACCTAAACCTAAACCTAAATCTTAAATTAAACCTAAACCTACACCTAGTTCCAAACATAAACATAAACATTACATTCAACCTATAAATCAATGGCAAATTTAACCCTAACTCTATATTTTTACGGAATAAACTCCTGAGCAACAGTGTAGAATATCCAATGACCCCCGTCCCGGTATCGGAGTGGAATTTATCCGTCATGGGATGTGCACTGAAATACAAGCAACTTCATCATCGGTGTCTTCAGTATCCATACACATCACTACCATGGTTGAAGCAGCGAGATGGTTGAAGTTAAAGGTTAAATTTCGATTTATAATTAGACATTTCAGTAATATTGGGAATATGATACCAGCAGAAGGAGAAGAAAATGGAGGGGGGGGGGGGGGGTAAAAAGGGCAATACAAAAAAGATAACAAAAATTACTACGGACCGGACAAGATAAAAAAAAAAGAAGCGAATGATCAAAGATATGAAAGAAGTAAATGAAGAGCAAGAACTAAGTTGAAGAAATAAAATAAAATGACACAATGGATAAAAGCCATCAATGTTGACTAAGAGGACTCCTGCATGAGAACAAAAACAAACAATTACACATCATGGAATATGTGAGGGGGTAGCCTCTTGTCGATGGCCCTCGCGTTGTTGGAGTCCGCAAATCCAACAACGCGAGGGCCATCGACAAGAGGCTAGTGAGGGGGCTGAGTTGCCGACTCTCTGGTTTTAGTACAAGACGACCAAAGTTCAATCCCGATTTGCGCGTTTTGGATGATGACGTAACTGACGTTCAATTTTGGTACCTCAGCGTAAATAATAAAAAAGATTACATTAAAGAAATTACTTTTTTGATCGTATACACTCAATTAAAGTTCCCTCGATTACTTTATTTTTTGAAAAATGTTTTGTGAATATGACAGCTACTAAAGAAAGGCAAAGCTGCAAGTAAACCGTCCTCATGGCAATGTCCATTTTAAGGTAAAGAACATCCGATCTCAGCTTTAAGCTAATCGTTTCTTTTTTTTGTGTAGAAAGTTTTGGAGAGGAGAGCGGAATTCTTAGGTACAGTAGCGTTGCATGAGTCCAGAGTAGATGGAGCACCAGCATCATGGAGAGAGGGGAAGGGGAGGGGGCATCGGTCTTACTCGATGGAAGAAATGCAAAGGAACAATGTCAATGTTTAGGTGAGAGGTGGTAAGGTGTCGTATCATCAACTTGTTACGTTCTCTTCCCCTTCTTCGCATGTGGCCCTCACTTTCCCTTTTTCACTTTGGGGTCATTAGAGTTGGGGGCATTGCGCATTGCCCCCGTAATGCCCCTAGAAGCTACACCACCGCCGAAATAGCCCGGTCATATCTCAACGAGGGCAACACATCGGCGACTAGGTGGCAGGGGAGGGCGATTACGAGGCGTGGACAGGTCCCATCGTCACCCGGGCAGCCCTGGGGGTAGGAAGCATGTCTGAGACCCTTGATGGGTGCAGATCGCTTCTATAACCTCTAAAGCGGCCGTACTCGTTACCCTCAACCCGAATCCTCACTAACTTCGAGAAAGAAAAATATCATTTTGAAAAGACCCCGTATTTTAACAAAGGGAGATTAGATTGTTTGTAGTCGGCTAATTACTTGTTATTTTACCCTTATTTCAATTTAAGATATCAATTTACTGGATTTGTACTTTCTGCTATCATGAAAGGTGAAACCGTTCGAACGAGCCACACTCAAATAAAACTGAATACTATCCTGAACAGACCTGAATTGTACATGTTACAATAAATGTTTACGGGAATCACAGGAATGGGAATGTTTTACGTACATACGATTGTAAAGTTATTCCTCAATCAAACACTCTCTTTCATCCATTGATGTGAGCGATTGATTATTACAGGCTATTGTGATGTCAAAAAAATTGATGTAAATAGTTTTTATTGAACTGTTATTTTGTTAAAGACAGTAAGCAATTATTGTTGTTTCCATGTGAAAATAGAGAAAACAATTTAAAGGGATTATGAAAACAAAGTACATATTATGAATTTGTCATTAGAGACGTTCCTCATTCTCACATTTGTGCCCTCGTCCTCATCATCGCTCCTAATTCAGCAAAACTTTTTTCCTTCGTTTTTATATTATGATATTGTAATAATATATTATGATTTTTAGTTTACTAACATTTACATAATAAGAGCATCACAGTCATCATTCTCAGCGTCAGCTTCATCTACAATAGTAATATCATCAGGGAGAACAGTATGAATACTGATGAGGCTACACTGGGTAAACAAGACATATTATTATTATTATTATTATTATTATTATTATTATTATTATTATTATTATTATTATTATTATTATTATTATTATTATTATTATTATTATTATTATTATTATTATTATTATTATTATTATTATTATTATTATTATTATTATTATTATCATAATCAAAGTCACCACGACCATGCACCAACACCATCAACGCTATTATAATTATCATCATCATCATCATCATCATCATCATCAATGCCATTATCATTATCATCATCAGCAGCAGCAGCAAAGTCACCACCACAATCACCACCACGCCTACCACTACCACGACAATCATCATCATCAAAATGACCATCATCATTATCGTCATCATCGGCATCGTCATTATCATTATCATCATCATCATCATCAAAATCATCATCATCACCATCATCGTCATCATCAATGTCATCATTATCATCATTATCATCATCATAACCATCATCATCAACTTTATCCTCGTCATCATCATCATCATCATCACCATCGTCATCCTCATCCTCATCATTATCATCCTCATCATCAATCATCACCATCGTCATCCTCATCATCGTTATCATCACCATCGTCATCCTCATCCTCATCTTCATCATTATCATCAGACACACCATCACACCACAGTCATCATAATTTTCTTCATCATCATCACCATCATCATCATCATCATTATCATCACCATCATCATCATCATCATCATCATCATTATCATTATCACCATTATCACCATCATCATCATCATCATCATCATCATTATCATCATTATCATTATCACCATTATAAATCATCAAAGTCACCACCCCAACACCGCCACCACCACCAGCATCATAATTATCATCATCATCATTATCATCAGACACGCCATCACACCACCGTCATCATAATTGTCAGTATTATCATCCTAATCATCATCACATCGTCATCGTTGAACAGATATATATGATAACATCTCATGGTGTACCAGCAAATCACAACTTCAATGTGTAATTCAGAAGGAATCGAATCGGTGTAATACATTTTATTTTAATACTTTCTCTGAGGGCAGCGGCAATTGGACGACGCAGGTTTTTCCATTCCCAAATCAAAACATTTAAGCAGTATCAAGTCAAACACATAAAGATTTATGATTTTAAACAAAAAGATGAAGCTATAAATGGCATGAAGCTCCAAAGGCAGCTTGATAAAATGCAAGTGAAATGATTTTGTAAGATAATACACAATTCAGCATGACAAAAAAATGCATTTACGCAGTTGTTAAAGATGAATGTTTCAGCGGTTATTTCATAATATTATAATTTGTCAACATACCTATACTATCATCGCCATATACAAACATCACAATAATCGCAATTACAAACGTCTTCAATATATTAGACACATATATTACATAAAAAGTCGTATCAAACTTTGATTTTCTTATAAAGTTATGAATCAATATTCTGCACGCGTTTTTTTCATATACATAAGTCAATTATATAGCCCATACAAATTGTATCATATTTAACTACACTTTGTTTACATTTATCATTACCTCTTATTTTCAGCTTATGATCGAATATTTTATACATGTCTGTATTCAAGTTATAGGGCATTTCAGTATAATCTTCTATTTACTATTTTATATACAAAATTTACATTCCCTCACTTAAAATTTTCTCGCAGTAGGAGTACTATAGCATAGAGCATATTTTTAAAATTCAATTTCTATTAAATTAATAGATATATCCACTAAAAAGTGCACTCATATTCAAACTATGACTAGAAATAGCTGGAATTTGTTTTACTAAAAAGTCAGGCAAATGACGTGTGTAAACCCATACATACCTTTACGTGTGTAGTACATGTGACTTTTATTTTGTTTATTAAAAAAAACACACACTATACACCAATTCCTAATAACTACATTATCAACCTCACCCAATTGCTTCCAGTCAGTGTGTTTCACAATATTCCCATGACAAGAACTTGGTACTTTCTTTAAACCTATATCAAATCAACCTGTTATGCAACAGAGAAATAGAGAAATGAATTTCCCCGTTAAAATGAGGTACATGTTCTTGATTTGTGCAGTCATTCTTCTAATAATCTACTGAATCTCTATATTTATAAGACTTGTGAAACCTGAGTTTTGAATAATTCCACAGGCACTCAATAATGATGTACTCATATCAAACATTGTGGTGAACTACCTACAGTGTACAGTAATATCATTAAACAGCAACATGTATGTAATGTTAAGCATAAACCAAAACAATTCTAAAGAGCGCAAAGGCAAATCTGATCTTTTGTTCACCAAGAATTATAAACAATGCGAAAGCTAATATAGAAAATAGTAAACAGTGTATTTGTCTTTAATTCACAGTTGTCACACTTCATCTTATAAAAATGCATTCTGTGGCAGTATCATTTCATTTAAAATATATTCAATTTTTTTCTACATATACTACTGTATGTACAAAATGAAAGTAACAATTATCAAATACAACTGATCGTATTTGTATGTCACCACGAAAACTTAAATAAACTCGTGTAACCTTTTCCTTCCCAATTATAATTCAATAAACAGTGTTTTTTTAAAACTCTAAACGACACATTTATCATAATTATGTCATCACCTTTCGCAAAATATACTTTGCAAATTATAAGTGATCCGTGAATTATATATGCACTACCACTATTTTTAATAAAGGGAAAGAATAGTATATTACCCACATTGTGTGCACAAGTGTATCCAATATAAGTTCTTGATTAAAGGGATATGTGTCTTCTTCCTGTATATCTTATCAAGGAGGTATATCAAGTTTATTGATGTAACCATGCTCTTGATTCATGCTTATATCACTCTGAATACGGTCTTATTACAGATGAAAATAACAATTATAGATGAAAATAACAATTATAGATGAAAATAACAATTATAGATGAAAATAACAATTATAGATGAAAATAACAATTATAGATGAAAATAACAATTATAGATGAAAATAACAATTATAGATGAAAATAACAATTATAGATGAAAATAACAATTATAGATGAAAATAACAATTATAGATGAAAAAAAAAATTATAGATGAAAGTAAATGTTTGTTTTGTTTGAACTGAAACTGAATCGAATATCATAGTTTTATGTATTTTGAAGTCATTATTCACCAGCCAGCTTTAAATTGTCATTCAGCTTTTTCTCCCAATTCCGTGGGAAATTTGTCTTACTTTCCAATGAAACTTCGGAGTTGATCGTTGTACACGACAGCCAGGCCGCCGAGAAGGAGACCTGTTGCACACGTACCGACACAGCCAAGCAGACCACTGACAGAGGGCGCCATTCTCTCCAAGAAGCTCATCTCGAATTTGGTGTACGGCCAATCCTGATGAGAGAAGACATAACAATAATCATGTAATCAGGATAATGTGGTCTTATTTATCCAGGTTGTGCTCTTCTAGATGGACCTGCAATTACTTCCCCCTAGCATTGTCATTTACCTGTACTTACCCAATCGTATTTAGGTCGAGAAAGTCAAAAGGGGATCTTCTTGTCCAAGGACGTTAGTACTGCGCGAGGATCGAATCCGGGACCTCTCTATTATTTTGTAATAACTAGATACTCCATAAAAATTATGTAGATAGATATATATATATATATAGAGAGAGAGAGAATGAGAGAGCTAGAGAGAGGGAGAGAGAGAGAGAAATAAAAAGAGAGTAGGGAGGGCTAGAGAGACATACAGGTACATATTTAATGTATTTACGGTCGTGTAAAATTTGTCCAGGACAGATATTTCCCCGTGAAGTTCAGCCTAGCACTGGTCTCCGACTTGAGTGACAAATTTGACCTTCGTTGGAAAATAAACCAAGAGATGAAGAGAGACTTAAACCTGGCCTTTCAAAATTCTCTACCTTTCTGTCTCAGGCTAATTACATAAACCACGGGGGCTTCCCCTAAATCCTCGGACCTATCGCCTTTTCCTAAACCATTGGGTCATCGAAGGGCTATACGTGTAAAGTGAAAAACTTGTTCGAGGCTGTCAATGTCAGTCAAATTTCTCTCTGACATTCTTTTAACGCAACGAGCAGTTTCATGGAGAGAAAGTTTGTATTCCCCTGTATCCATGGAAGTATACAACATTCCTCGCCTGTTTAATAATATCTTGCATTTACTTCAAGTGGTCAAGAGTTGAGGAGAGAAAGGGAGGGGTAACTGGGCCGTCCAATAGAGGTCAATCGAGATTAAATACAATCACAAATCATATATACAAACTTCTCAACTTTACAATCCGTAAATGGGTGTGACTCGACACTAAGGAATGGTGGAATACCCCCCTTCATCTTGGTAAAATCGAAACATCATCACCTTAAATCCCCCTGCTTCCCCCTGCCACACCAACACTTGCCCCCCTCTCCAGCAACCCATCTATGTCTAAATTTCGACAAGACCCTAGACAAGCACGCTAGACCTAAAGACTTTGATCTTGTTTAGAGAAGAAATTCTTACTGATTTGAGGTTTTGTCGTGAGGGGTAAAGTGACGTAGGCTATGTAAAATTAGCTAACCACGATTAAAGGAACGTCTTGAGACCAAAAGCTCAACAAGAGCCCATAATATCTTAATTCTTACAAGGATTTGCTAGGGGTTCGTGGACTGTCCGAATCGCAACTATCTACTGAATTACATCATTACTGGACAATACTAGGGATTTGCGAGAAGGGATTAAGAATACGGTGAAAGAAACCCTCCTTTAAAAAATAAAAATAAAAAGATTTTTTTTTTTTTTTAACAGATTTACATTAAAAAAAAACATGTTTCTGTTGATATTTCAAATTCATGATCATTAGTATTCTTCTGTTTTATATTTTCCTTACAAAAATATCTTTTGGAAATTATTTCGTTGTTTGTTAAGTCGCCATGAACTATTAATGTGTCTTTGCATTGTAATTTGAAGAAGAAAAGAAAAAGTTGTCAGAATTTTTTTTGAATTGCAGAATAAAGTCAACCAGGTTGCATTTGTAACTAAATATCTTCTTTCTAACAGACAACATCGCAACCTTTAGTGAACATTATGATCTAAGGGGAATGTTTGAAAGTTTCGTAGTCATTCATAAAAACTGACATTTTCGACATTTTCATCACCATTTATGAACCAATTCAAAACGAATCACAAAAGGTGTGCGTAGAGACTTTAAGAACCATGTGATTTTAGAATCGAGAAAAAAAATCCCTACCCACACAGGCAGGCCATTAGCGAACCAAATTGCCCAAAACAGGATAAAAGGAACAGAAGACAAAATAAAGAGGAAAAACACGAGAAAGTTGGAGGAAGGATTGAACGGGCAGGTGTAAGGCTTAGATTTAGTTCCACTGCTGTTAATTTAGCTGGAGTTCAGTAAGATTCTCCAAACTAGAATTGTTTACATCATTAATTCCATGAGTGTATTTTAGAACGGATTCCCAAGCTTCGGCAGAGTAAGGTTTCGATGATACCGAAGCATCAAGGGGGGGGGGGGGTGTAAGTAATATTGCTGTGGCGTATCCAGACATTGATAAATAGAGGAGGGCGGATTAATTTTCAGACGGATGGGTGGGGCGTACTCTATCTAGCCTTCTGTACAGATCTTGTATTTCTTTTCTTATTGGCCTAAAATCGATTTAAACAAAAAGAGCACTCGATAATAGTTAGAAATACTGACCAAAAAACAAAAACACGGGTGATATCTTACATTAAAGGTACTATGTCCCTTTTTGCAGGCCAAAAAAATGAAAAGGTTAAATTCCAATGGCATTTGAAAGATAATACTAATTTAGAACTCCCCTTAAAAAAATGGGGCTTGAAAATGTCTTTAAGTGGGAAAATAACGACTATTAGTTGTCAATTTTTTTTCAGACCATTGTACCGCATGGTCGTACGTTTTATGCTGCGCAAAGATTCAATCAGTTTATTTTTGGCCATCACAAGATGTGGGTTATCGATGTAGACAGATCATTTACAGCTCATCTTATGAATGTTATTACCAAAGAAGAAGAAAAAGCCAGTCAGTCACTCAATACTGACAGTGGTGTCTGACAGTGAAGTCTAGCAAGTAAACAGATTGTCTTGCCTAATTTGAATATTAGGACACTGCTAACGTTTAAATTTCACAGATGGGACATACATGACATATTCATAATAGCTGCAAAGTTCTACAGAATTTGAGGTTGGCTGCAAATTTAATCTACTAAACTTAACTGGGACCCTAAGCAAACATTTCGTTGCAGAAACTGTTCCACTAAGATACCAGCCATGAAAACCACCACTTACATCAGAATACAAAACTAAACGAAAAACTTTTAAAAATAAGTTTTGAACGACATCAAAATGATGAATCTCGAAGCAGAATATGAGAGGGGAAAAAATGCGGTCGCAAATTTGAACCGAGACATGGAGGGGAAAAAAAAGCGTTTTCAAGAATTCATCACGAGAGGGCGACCTCTCAATTAAACAAACTTCGAAGAGTGAAACATGGCAACGGTCGTTTCAAAAAGCCTATAATAACAAGCTCCAAACACATATAAATGTCACTGTGTCACGATCTTGCATCCATAAAAATGAAAATCATACAGACACGAGAAGATGTTGCCATGGTTACGCTTGGCTTGGCTTACACTCGCATGCCCATGATTTACGACTCTTTGTGCGGTATGTCATTTTTATAGAACAGGTATATGTATTTAATGAAGGTATCTGTTACACATCTCAGTACTGCAGACAATGTAATGAACCGGCACTTCATACGATGATGATGAAGGGAAAACCACCGAAAGGAACATGATACACACCAGTAACAATAATAATGATTTTTTTTTTCCGGCTGAACAAAGAAATGTGATAAACGAGGTAATTTGCAATCTTTGCATTTCAAGACTATTTAGAGGCTTTCGATAATGTGCTATTTAAAGAACCTCTTACAAAGAAAGAGAAAGGGAGTGAGAGAGGGACGGAGAGGAAGGGAGGGAGGGACGGAAGGAGAAAGTGAGAGAGAGGGAGAGAGAGAGATGATTAGCAGGGACCCCAATTAAAGCCAAAATAGTCTCATTCATTGTTTGAAATATAATTCAATATCAAAAGGGCGACCCCATCGGTAAGACTAGCGAATGAAAGCATGCTTGAAACATAGGGGATTTGATTATTTATGCCTGGATTACATTTGGCCTGCGATTAGACTACGGAGCCCGTATCCTGCCCGTATCCCCTTTTCCGTGCGGCCCCTGTGCGGAGGCAGGAGGCGGCCGTGAGATTTTCGTACGGATTCACGGGCTCCGCAGCCTTTACGATTTTGTTTCGCGAGAAGTTAAACAAATTTGAAAAAATCGTAAGCCCGTAGCCCGTATACATGCCGTAGGTGGCATTGCACAATCCCCGTACGGGCATAGCCCGGAGGCCTCGCACTGATTGTGCAGCAAACGTACGATTTTTCGGTAAACATGGGGACACGGCGGCTGTACGGTCACCGCGCCTTCTCCGCGCAACCTTTGAACGGAAGCTGCACGGGCTCCGTACGATTTCCGTGCGGAGGCTGCGGAGACTGCACGGGCTCCGTACGATTTCCGTGCGGAGGCTGCGGAGACTGCACGGCTACTGCATTCAAATTGCACGATTTCCGTACAATCTCCGAGCAGCCTCTGTACGGATTTGCCCCGGCCTGCCCCCGAGGGCCAATACAATAAATGGCACGATGCTCGTAGATAATGTAAACACAAACATCGTAGCCCGTAGCCTCCTACGATGTCTACGAAAAATCGTAGACTAATTTATCGTACGGTGCCCGGGGCAAATGTAATCCAGGCATAAATCAGTAGTAGCGGCATGTTTCTAAATAAATGGCCACTCACGTAATGTATATAGCAAACGTAGATTATTCGCACATCATGTTTTGCCTATAGTGCTGTGTCTATCAGGTAGAGTTAGTGTTAGGATTAGGTTTTTTTTTTTTTTTTTTAAACAGGTCTCTCCAACTCATTTTATAATGCCTAGCTTAAACAGGTGTAAATATTTTTCCTTCAAATGTGTTAGGAGACAAGCTTGAGACAAAATAGATAGTAATATTCAATTAATCTCAACTTACTGGATTGTCAGGCTCCACTTGCCAGATATCTTGCTTCTTTATCTTGCCCTGAGCGTGGAGAACCTAGAAACAAAATGAAGTTGAAATAATACTTTACTATCCTGTCTGATATGAATACAGATTATTATGAAAGAATAACCTTGAAGAACTTCCAGATATCTTCATCATCTTTATCATAATGATCATCATCAACAACAAAACCATCATCTTTTATTTTCGTTGTTATCTTCATTGACAAAAACATCACCATCGTCGTCATCATCCCTATCATGATCACCATCTTTCTTTCTCATCATTCGTGTCTTTTTCATCATATTCCTACTCATCATCCTCATTTTTTCTTATCCAAATTTCCATCACCGTTACTACAACCCTCAATTTCTACATCATCTTCTAAAGTCTTTGAGCTCCTTCCTTCATGCCTCCTCTTCCCCCTCCCCTTCCCCTCCATTCTGCGAGGCCTCCATCTCTTCCTCCTACTTCTCCTTCCTAAAACTCATTCCCCTCTTCTTTCTGCTCTTCCTATTCCGCATCCTTTTCTTTTTCCACCTGCGCCTCCTCCTCTTCTTCTTCTTCTTCTTCTTCTTCTTCTTCTTCTTCTTCTTCTTCTTCTTCTTCATCATAATCATCATTATCATCATCATCACCATAATCATCATCATCATCACCATCACCATCATCATCATCACCATCATCATCATCACCATCATCATCATCACCATCATCATCATCATCATCATCATCATCATCATCATCAATGTAATCCCTTACCTCTCTGGCTGCCCTCTCTCCAGCCTGGACGGCTCCTTCCATGTAACCAGACCAATGGTTGGCCGTCTCAGTCCCGGCAAAGTACACCTGACCTGCTGGTTCTCTCATCACCCTGTCAATAAAAACATATAAAACTGTCATAATAGATCCACTTATACTAAGGGGAGGGGTCTGATGCAAGACCATTTTGAGGAAGGGTGGGGTCAGACTAAATTTGCCGACTTTTGAAGTTGAATAACATGTGAAAATCTTACACCAAAAGAGCAAGCAGCGAAAAGAAAGAATAGAAGTCATCCTACAGAAGAAACAAACTTTCTCCCAACGGCCCTGCTCCAAAGAAGCTCTGTAGTAGCACTTCATAAGAAGTGCAATATAATAAAAATTTATAAAAAAACTCATTCTAAAATTCTGTCACATATTCTTTATAACATAATTATCATATGACCACGAACTTCCATTTGTCCATGTCTCCAGAGCTGTACCTTTTCATTAAACCCACCAAACAGTTTCATTTTCATTTTTTTTCAAAACTCAATCTCATCCTCTCGTTGTGTCAATTAGTAAATAGATCTATTCCAATTCATGAATTATGTATGCAGTGGTCTACATGCTTATAATATACATTTTGAAATAAACGCTGATCATTTTTATTAACAATCTGTTATATAAGGGATGCCTTATTTGCAATACTGATATGGATAGTACAGCAGGGGGCATGGTTCCCATGTACAAACCCCACTATATAAAGGGTAGTGACTTTCATGCCATAAATGTACAGTACACCCAGGGGCGTGGTTCCCATGTACTATCCCCGCAAAAGGGGGAGTGACTTACTTGCCATATATGGACAGTACACCAGGGGGCGTGGCTCCCATGTAGCATCCTCCGCTATATTCTTCCTCCATCCAATTCTTCTCCACATAGTTGGTTGGCTAAACATGACACATAGACAAAACATTTCATCAATTCGAATAACAAATGTTATATTTCAGCCCTTAATAGGCTAAAGGATGTAGTCTGCTATAAGAGATATACAAACGAGGGAATACACATGGACGGAGTATAACACAAATATGAATTAATTATGCGATTATAAAATTATGTGGTGACAAATATTCATAAGTACAACCATAGCAATTGCGATCGTGTACTTGATTTATCATTTGAACAAATAAGAAACAAAATATGAAGCTATACATTTTTGTAAAAGCCAAAGTAAATTCAATATATTAAAGATTAGGGCCGCTATAAAATCACAAAACCACGGAACAGAGGATAAACTTGGTGACAAAAGATGCGCAAGAACTATTAAAAAGGATCACATGTTTAACAAAAACATGTCATGCAGTCCGCCTTCTGCAAAGATACAAATTAATATGTTTCGGTATAAAAATTGATAATAAATACGATTTCCAGGTGGGCACTTGATCCATCAATTACTTTTAAAACCGCATTTTCTATAGACACAGATGTTAGTTTTTATCCAATAAAAGTTTTTTTTAAAGAAGAAAGAAAAAAAAGCAGAAAAAAGAGAAAGAAACAAATTACAATGATTCGAAGTGATTCTATCGTAATCATTTATACTTATAGAAATGTTCCGAGTGGAATTAATTAACACATTAACAGATGTTTATACAAGATGACAAATCATAAAGTCGAAACATGCTTTACGATTGACTTCCTGTCATGCGCGTTGAACCCTTTCGACTAAATGCTTCCATGTGCCCAACAAGGGCATGTTCCCTCATCTAATCGAATGGTGCGAAACATAACTAATCTTTTGTTTTAAATACTAATGTCAATTTATGTGCAATAGCCTCTGAGGATTAAAGATAAAGTTGAGTTCTGGTCATGCGATTGCTTTGTGAAAGAAACCGTGTGGAATCGATCAGAAAAAGTTGATCATGTACCATTTAAGTATTGGTGTGTACTGCAAGGTTCTGGAGTCATCAAAATGATAAGAAATTTTGCCCCAGTCTTGGTAAAGTAACAAGCTCTGCCAGGGGGGTGTTTCATCAACTTAAATCGATTTTGATTTAAAAAAATCAATTTTAGGCCCTTAAAATTAATAAAATCGATTTTAGATTTTTAGATCGATTTTAGGGCTTAGTAAAACACCCCCTGTACACAGAAAGATGAACATAGGACTACACAAAATATGTGGTTTAAAATAAAAGCTGGCCTCATTTTAAAGCTTTTACTTGTCATATCTAGAATGTGAAGGTATAAGAGTCATGCTTTTCAGGGAACATTTTTTCTCTCATGTTCTACTACACTTGCATAATAACAATCATAACGATCACAAATTATTTTTCACCTCTCCCCAGAACTCCACTTTCTCTTTAAGAGTTGACTTTATAACAGAGACCCTTTGATCACAATGACCACCACCACCATGAGAAATACACTACATAATATCGCTGAGGTATTCCCTAAATAATAATGGAATAGGTCCCCCATCCCCTCCCCCACCCCCTTATATCAAATATACTTCAGTTTTGATGCAGTTGTGTATGTATTTTGAAACGTCGCACACAAGTGAGAGAATAGGGACTTTTAGAATGAGTGAACGAGAACACGACGAACGCCGACTGATCATGCGTGTCAACGTACTTAACTGCCCATGTTGGCTACAATAAGAAATCTTTTAGATTGCACTCGACGATATGCATGCAGGAAGTAACACAATAAACATCACGGACAAAGAAAGAGGACATTCCTCATTCTACCCTCAACAAAAGAACATCCCTTCACTGCTAATAATTTGTAGAACAGGTGCATGTGACACCTGTTCTACACATTTCAGCATGTAAAGGCGCTTTATAAATGTCAATATGTATGTATGTATTGCATGTACTAGATTTAGGAAAATCAAGGTTGACGCATTCTCGATCGCCGACTGAGACCACGTGACGCAGGCGCAGTGCCTTAAAATGACGTCACACGTTGCAGTCAACGCTCTTGACGTGCATTTCTAAAAGTCCCTAGTGATGCTACACGACACCCTTTTGAATTAAATGTGACGTTAGAAAGTATCAAGCAGAATGGGATGCGTGAACTCTTAATCCCCCCTCCCCCTCATCTTCCCCGTCAAAAAGAGTGATGAAATGAATGTGAATGTACTATTCTAAAAGTGACAGATTGAGCTTGAGCTTCAAAACTTTGAATGCCAACTACCCTATCTGAAGACCGCATCTCGTCTGTCGAACTCAATCCAACCGAACAGAAATATTCGCTACAGCGCCCTCTCACACATGAAGAGCGTCATCAAAATAATGTTTTCAAAACATGTTTGAAATATGGTTATGGAAAAATAGATGTGAAATTCAAAGACATGAGCCTTATCGTTTATGTAATTGTCTATTTAAATGTTATGTAATAAAATCATCGATATGGCTAATAATAGAAAACTAATAGTGCAGAACTGCAGATATAAAAACGATAAATTAAGTTACCCAAACTAATCCATATTGTCAGTACTTACTCTCAAGGCTTCGTCACTCCCGAATACTTTGGCATAGCACTTGGCAACTAGCATTTTCCTGTGGAATAGAGATTATACGGATTCAGTTAGGAGCGGATTGTTTTTAGTTTTACATGTTTGCTGTTTTATGATGAAATTGTTATAAAAATGTTGATAGTAAATGCTGACCAATCCGTCATACTCAATGGAAGATTTGATGCAGATCTATCTGGCACATGATTTTACTAGCATTATAAGCATGGTAAATGAGTCAATGGAATTTGAGTTTCGATTCGAGTCGAATCTAGTCTCTAATGGTTTTATAACAAATTCAGGGTTGTAGCTTGACTCCCACGTCGCGTCGAGTCAGGATGAGTCAAGCCCCGAGCCGAATCGAGTCCTGAATCGCGTCAAGTTAATGTACAAAGCTGGGTAATGCAATTATAGACTTTTTAAAATCAAAAGATGATTACATTCTTTTTACCTTTCTTCCTCGGATGCTGATGAGTATTTCCTGGCGAATTTTCCGTTGACAAATCTAAAGAAAGGAGCAGATTCGACATTTAATAACACTAACTAAACGACAATACGTGTCTCAAGACATCTACAAATAAATGCCTTCGACATAAAATGTACGAATCTGACGAAGTCGATACAATATCATTCTAAACGAAATGGAGGAAAAATTGATACTTTGTGCATTAGGTAAGTAATAAGTTAAGTTTACGATGCTTGAAGGTGATTTGCATGGAGGAGAAATTATCCAAAGAGAAAGGGGCCACCGTTCGATATCTGCAAGGTTCTCTTAGTGCGGGTTTCTTCAATTACTGATAATGGTGAACATACATGTTCATCAGAACAACTTGTGAATTATGAAATAATGAGGGATAATATGTGTTCGGGAGCTAAGTCAATAAAAGTGCGCAGTAGGTGAACAAGCAAAATTCATGCAGATAGTAGGCCCCACGCTGTTGAAGGCACATTACGACTGAGGTGTCTTTTGCCAGATGTAGGAACGTGTCAATAAATAGCGAGCTTTCGATTTTAGGCACCCGACGTGGGCTACTACGCGTGACGTCATATTTATACCCTGCGCATGCGTGAGCTTCTGGGCCCACGTTCCCTTCCAAATCACACAACGGGAGTCGGGGGCAATTTACGTAAATCCCCGTCGCGGTGAAAACGTCAACGTGAGTGCAGTTTCGTCACCTTCTTTTATATTATTCTATGTTTTTATCATTCTATCACTTTCTCTTTCTGTCTTTTCTTATGTTATTCTTTGTTTCTTCCTTCTATCACCTTCTCTTATGTTATTCTTTGTTTTATCATTCTGTCACTTTCTCTTTCTGTCTTTCTTTATGTTATTCTTTGTTTCTTCCTTCTATTACCTTCTCTTTCTGTCTTTTCTTATGTTATTCTTTGTTTTATAATTCTATCACTTCCTCTTCTGTCTTCCCTTATGTTATTCTTTCTTTCTTCCATCACCTTTTTTAATGTTATTCTTTGTTTTTTTCTTCTATCACCTTCTCTTATGTTATTCTTTGTTTTCATCATTCTATCACTTTCTCTTTCTGTCTTTCCTTATGTTATTCTTTGTTTCTTCCTTCTACCACCTTCTCTTATGTTATTCTTTGTTTTATCATTCTATCACTTTCTCTTTCTGTCTTTCTTTATGTTATTCTTTGTTTTATATATCTATCACTTTTTCTTTCTGTCTTTCCTTATGTTATTCTTTGTTTCTTCCTTTTATCACCTTTTTTATTGTTATTCTTTGTTTCTTTCTTCTATCACCTTCTCTTATGTTATTCTTTGTTTTTATCATTCTATCACATTCCTTTTCTGTCTTTCCTTATGTTATTCTTTGTTTCTTCCTTCTATCACCTTCTCTTATGTTATTCTTTTTTTTATCATTCTATCACTTTCTCTTTCTTTCTTTCCTTATGTTATTCTTTGTTTCATGCTTCTATTACTTTTTCTTAAAATTATGTTATTCATTGATGTTATTACTTCCTCTTGCTACCCTTTGTTTATCCTTCTATCACCTTTTCTTATGTTATTTTTTGTTTTATCATTCTTACTTTCTATTTCTGTCATCCTTACGTTATTCTTCGTATCAGATTTTCGCGCACTGTGAATTTATTACCTGATTTAAAGCACAGTCGTGAAAAATCGAAAGCACTGCCGCGAAGGGAACGGACGTGAGCTGCGCGACGTCTCCACGCTCCAGTACCTCTAGTAGCCGACGTCGGGTGCCTAAATCGAAAGCTCGCTAATAGCGCAGCCCTCGACGGGCCTTATGGGAGTGCTATCGTACAAGAAGACGGTGAACGCAAAATATACGGCGCAAGCATTGCTTGGGTTCACTTGCGCGTGCACTAGTAATGGGCCCACACAGGGTTGATTAGCGCAAGTAACAACGCAAACGCAATGGAAATGAAGCCTCTGGCGCAATGGGCATTATCCCCTATCAAAATTAATCTACAAGCTGTGTCCCCTAGTGTCCCTTTATAAATAATAATAATAATAATATCGAATATCTATGATAGCTAAAAACAATAAGTAGGCCTATACCATAGCGCTTACAAATACAAATGTATGAAAGGAGGACCAAAAGGACCAGGAAGTAGATCACATAGATCACTGGGGAAAAGGTAAGTTTTGAGGGATCTTTTGAAAGTGGCAAGACAGGTATTTTCCATAATAAAAGGACACTTATGTCCCCAGAGCTATCTATACACAGAGTTTGGCCAACTTGGTTTCATTGGGTCACAACATGGCGTATATTCTTTTGTGTTGTGCTTGCCCAACAAAGCAGTAGTCGCCATATTGTGTCCAACTCGAACCGGGTTGGCCAAACTCTGTGTATAGATGACTCTTGTGTCCCCTATTCAACAGCGCCCTCTATACCTACCCAACAAGGCAAGCAAGGCTCCCATCGGGTTTAGTATCGTCGATGGTAGCGGCTACTATGTCATCAGTCAAGATGAAACCTGAGAAACCTGAGAAGAGAGTCAAAACATTGAGCTTCTAAACCAAATACAAGCAGACTGGCGGTATTTTATGTTAGGATAATGTCGACAGTATTTAGTAAGTCGGTTAGGAAATTATGCTTTATAGAGGCAACATTGATAGCCTCATTATCGAGAGAAATTACAATCGGTATGATCATCTTATCATTATTATGACTACTGGAAACATATTCGGATGCGTTGAACAGCACTCAATGCTGAAAATAACGTACACATTACAAAACAAGGGTGCAGTCGCTGAGCTACATATTAGTTGGTCAGTTGTCTCCCAAGGGAAACAGGAAAAATTGGCCACTGAGGCAAGTCAAGTCTCTTTTTAGACAGGTTCTGCAACACGCATTATCTCAAGGGAGACAAAATACACAGGTGGCTTTCTTATAGAAAGGTGGCCACTATAAGACAGGTTTGACCGCATCTTCTTTCTAAAAGAAGAAAAAAGTCTGTTCAAGTCGACACCTATACAGGTACTGCATGTATGTCCCATTAGTAGGCCAACAAAAATGAAAAGGTAGAATTCCAATGGCATTTGAAAGATGATACTAGTTTAGAACTTCCTTTTTTTTAAAGGGGGTTGAAAATGTTTTTGTTATGGGAAAATAAGGACCATTAGTTGTCGAATCGACTTTAGTAACTACAATCACTGTAGTAAATAGTATGATTTTTAGACCTTGTACCGAATGGTCGTATGTTTTGTGCTGCGCAAAGATTCAATCAGTTTAATTTTGGCCATTACAAGAAGTGGGTTATTGATGTAGACAAAATAATGCTCGAGAACCTTACAGCTCAATTTGTGTATGATATTACCAAAGAAAAAAGGAAGTCAGTCAGTCACTCAATAGTGTCTGACAGTGAAGTCTAGAAAGTAAATGGGTTTCCTTGCATAATTTGAACACTAAGACACTGCTCATGTCTAAATTTCACAGATAGGACATACGTGACATATTCATAATTCCTGCAAAGTTCAACAGAATTTGATGTTGGCTTCAAAAGGGATACAGTACCTTTAAGTATTCTCTCTATTCACTTAACTTCTCCCGCTTTGGATTGAAAATTCTGCTAATTTAATATTGTATGTCTTCATGATGTTTTTTGTTTTACTTACTTAGACCTCTCCAGAAAGGTCTCTCATAGTACGTCATCGTCTTGATACACGATCCCATGGGAATTCTTTGGCTGAGCTTTGTATGAGAAGGAAAATAAAAGAAACATGAGAGAGGCCAGTGGGGTGTGGTGCCAGCCATTGGGGGCGGAGGAGGGGGGGGGGGGTAATTGTGTCATCTTTAATCTACTCAATTTATGGGCAAGTGCCTCTTGCACCTAGAGCAACATCATTGATAGAGTTGCAGGTTATGGAACAAAGTTAATAAAGACTAAAACACTATTCAGCACCATTCTTGCTGGCGACCTATTATAATTGTTACTGAATTTTAACATGACAAATAGAGACGGTTTATTAAGGAAACAACCCAAAAAACAATCTCAGTGTTGGTTTGGTAAATTACCCTTTACTTTCTAACCCAACAAAATATATAACAGAGGAACGATTTTAGGATATTAAATTTGATTAAATTAAATTCAAATAATTGCCCCCCCCCCCTAAAAAAAATAAAAAATAAAATAAAAAAATAAAAAAAATGATAAATAAATAAATAAATAAAATAAAATAAAAAATAAATAAAGATAAAAAAAAAATTAAAAAAATTAATGAATTAATTTAGTAATTATAACAAATAAAAAAATAAAAAAAGGGTGAGCAAAGTCCAATGTATTATTAATGTCATAACCTTCCCTAAATGTAAAGGAAAACCTGCTCTTTTTTAAAGAGACAGCACTGATATTTTACCTGATTCTTGAGTGGTGAAAGTGGAGGATTAAATGACATCTTTCCGAGTAGAGCCATAGGTACTGCGCTTATTACATAGTCTGCCTGAATAAAAAATTTAAAAAGATTACATATAAAATATTAAGAGTTTCTTTCACCTACAACACAACGAAAGTACGACAAGAACATGTCGGAATGCATGACATATCAAACGTAAGGAAAACAAACACACAGTCACTAAAATTACACTATAGAGCTTCGGATAATAGTTAGATATTTTGTAGGGTCAACTGAAGTTTTTAATAAATAGAATGATAAGAAGGTATAATAAAAGTGTGGAGAGGTGGCCTTGAAAATACTTTGTTAATTCTTTAAAAATAAAATTGGAAATAGTGACCCCTCTATAAACACCTGATAAGAACATGGAGTTCAACGGATAATACACGAGCATAGAAGAAACCATTAGCAAAGCCAAAACAGAGATAAGGTGACGTTCATGCATAAGCACGCATGGTTTCCGAGGTCCCTCTTCCTAATGGCCCCCCGCATCTTCCCCTTTGGGCCATAAAAGGGGAAATGGTGGGGGGGGGGGGCTACGGGGGTAAAGTTCTTACCTCAAATGTCTTGCCACTGATTGTTGTGAGAGTGATTCCTGTTCCTTCCTGTGATATAGATTTCACTGGGTGCTCGAGGTGAACGTTTTCTTTTGTGAAACAAAGATAAGAATGTTTTCCATTAATAGAGCAATTTGCAGAACTTAATTCAATATCTTGAAAAATTGTCAAGGTACAAGGCAAAGGAGACTTCCGGTTGACGGAAAGGGTCTGTGATTTATTCCTGCAACATTTATACCCGGCATACTTTTACAAATTCACCTCGTAAATGGCATGTTACCTGATGTTGCGAATTCAAAGACGCAATGTACCAACTACGAAAGGGCTTCTCATATTTGTATTTTCATTAATGTTAAGCAAATGATAGCGTCGGCGTTAAGGCCCGGTCACACAGCCCTTTAACGGGCGTATCGCGGCCGAATCACGGCCAAAAATTTCTGCCCGTGAAGCAGACGCTGTTGGACGCTTTGAGGTCGCGATAAAGACGCGATACAGCCGTACTTTACCCGTCGTTACACGCGGTAAGAAATTCACACGCGGTTGGCCGCGCGAAAAAGTTTTGGGCTGCCCAAAAATTTAGACCGCGGGTAATCGCGGGCGGTACACGTGGTACACGTGGTACACACGCGGTAAAGACGCGGTACAGACGCGGAACGAACGTGCTAGGACGTGCTACGGCCGCGGTTAAGACGTGGTTACACGCGGAATTGGACGCGAAATTTTAGCGGGTAATCGCGGGTGGAGCACGGTCATAGCACGTTTGTTCCGCGTCTGTACCGCGTTGTTATCACGTGCATTAGCGTGTGAACCGCGTGTAAGCGTGGTAGGCCGCGGTACCGCCGCGCTTCACCCGCGATAAGGACGCGGAACAGTCGCCGGCGTCTGTTCCGCGGGCATACCACGGGTAAACCGCGGGTAAGCCAATTTTGCACATTTTCCACCACGGGCAACCGCGGGCAAAAAAAAAATCGCGAAATTTTACCCGCGATACAGACGCGAAAGGCTGTGTGACCGGGCCTTAAGACCTTTATAATACGACACATATCATGCCTTTAACGAGATCACAAATACTTTATTTTTAAAAAATCAGCTCAAAGGCAATTTCAATATCTTATTGTAGATCGCGTAGAAATCATGTTCAAATTACGTAATACATCATTGTCATGTTCGCACGTTTCAATGGGTGACGCACAAGGGCTATTAACATTGCCTGAGGTTTCTTCTCAAAACGGTAACAAATTGATAATAAGAGCCCTATTTGGAAGTGCTATCGACCATTTGGGGTCATGACGAAATGATTATTAGAAGTGTTTAGAGCAATAAGAAAGCCAATTTCAGGTTTAGTACTTATATTATTTTTATTTTTTTAAAGAGGTAATTTTCCTCACTTAAAACTTTCAAAGGAATGCTGCCCAGTATATTTATATCAACAATAATCTTTAATAATCCGTTGACATTATCTTTATCTCCAAAAACTGGGGTTTTTAAAAAAATTTATTTCAAAGCAGTTTAAGATAAATTATGAGACAACTTAAACCCATTTATAAGAAAAAGTTGAATATCACCTGTGAAAGCGTAATAAGATTTCCAGCCATGATCAGTGAGATATTTCATTATCGATTTGACTGATATAGATTTAAAGCTTACCATCTCCAAGTCTCTCTGCTATTCCTTCGCTGATTTGCTGGGAGCCCCCGATCAGCTTCCTTTCCTGTGGGTAGAAGGACAAAATATGATGGGATATTGATGGAGGGCAATGTGGAGTTCAATATCACATAATAACGCAAGTAAATTGAAATTTGCCTACTCCTTGTACTTGGATGATGATAATGATTTGATTTTAAGGTGTATTTCATTATATAACTGAGCGTAACGAATTTTAGTTTTTAAGAAAAGTATAATTTGTTTTTCTGTATTGTTTTAATTCTGTAAAAACATTTTTCAAGAAATAAATAAATGGGTCAAATTAAGTAGTTCGCAAAATTTTATTTCATATGTGAAATCATAATTGTCTCTACTTTGCATGCTATAGTCATAACATCATAATATTCCCAATAGTTATATACAAAATTACAAAATGATAATTTTACCTGACCACCATTTTCTGTTGAAATGATTCTGTATATTCCTGTGTGAAAAAGATGGAGGAAGAAAAAGCAAATCTGAGTTACTATCATTTAAAATCTATATAAGTTCTGAGAATGAGAGCAAATTATTTGAATATGATTGTGTAATGGAATATACATAGAAAGTTCAGGAATCATTCTTTCCTTTTTATTTATTTATTATTATCTTCTTGGGATGCTCTTGTTTTGTTTCATGGAAGAAACAGCAGATTGGTTCATGGAAAAGTAATTTAGTATCATAGTAGGTTAGAAACCAGAGAGAGCCTTCCCATTTACAACAAAAATGATACTGACGTTTGTTGGAGGAGAAAGAGGAGGAAGAGAAGAAGGAGGAAGAGGACGAGCTAGAAACAGGGGAAGAGGAAGAAAAAGAGGTGGAGAAGGAGGAAAAGGAAGAGGAAGAGGAGGAACCGGATGATGCAGGAGAGGAGGAAGAGGAGGAGGAAGAGCGGACGGGGGGAAGAGGAAGGGAAGAGAAGGAGGAAGAGGAGGAATCGGATGATGAAGAAGGAGGAAGAAGAGGAGGTGGAGGAGGAGGAAGAGGAGAAACCGGAGGAGGAAGAAGAGGAGGAGGAGGAGGAAGAGCCGAGGGAAGGAAGAGAAAGAGAAAGAGAAGAAGGACACAGAAGAGTAGGAGGTGGAAGGGTAGGAGGAAGAAGAGGAGGTGGAGGAGGAGGAAACGGAAGAGGAAGAACCGTCGGAGGATGAAGAGCGGAGGGGGTGAGAAAGGGAAGAGAAGAAGGACGAAGAAGAGGTGGAAGAGGAAGAACAGGAAGAAGAAGAGGGCGAGGATGCTGCTGTTGATGATAATAGAGATGCTAATAACGATAATGATCCTTACCTCCACCGCTCTTGACGTACCAAAGGAAGAAGAGAAAGGACATGTTATAAGTTTCCGTCGCAAAGACAGTCCTGGCGAAAGCCTCAGCCACTTTCTTGGTATAGGAGAACCAGCAGATCTTATCCAACCATTCAGATGTAGTCATGTTGTCCCATTCTTCGGCCATGACTGAATTCCATGGTGCATCAACTGGAATCTGTTCGGCAAGAATGGTATATAAAACAAAAGTGGTGGATGGCATTTGGCGTTGATGACATCATATGGTGCTTGTTCGCTCGGTGATTGGTCGAAAGTTCATGTTTGTATTTGATGAACTGGAGTGTTTGTTGTTCTTGTTGTTGTTGCTGCTGATTTTTTGTATGTGTATATTGATAGCGGATTCGGAATGTGATATTGTCAATAGAAATCATTTAAATAAAAACCATTTGTCATACACTCGGTAACTACGAGCATAATGATGGCTACAGAAAGCTAACTGTACCGATCGACAATGCCAGTATCGCGGGTCTACTGACAACTTAGAGACCTTGTGGGTTCTTGGTCTAGTGGGATGTCCTCCAAGTGATGTACATGTATATAGAGAAATCTCCAATTTGTAAAAGTTTGTTTCCAGTATAATATTTCGGCAACACATTACTATAACAACCTGTAATTTTCAAACAAGTCGCACGTTGGACATACTTTAATTATTATATCTGATGCATTTTTTTTTCGAGGGGGGTGAGGGGGGGGAGCCATGAGGTTTTTGATGATATCATTTTACACATCGTTAACGCCATTGTGGCTCCAAACAGACTTCACATATTTCTGCAATCAAACCACGTAGTTTGTACCTGTTCTCCGAGTATATCGACTTGCTTCCAGAAATGTATAATATCCATCATGACGAAGGGGTTGTAGGAGGTGGGCATGCTGGTGTAGTACTTCTTACGTCCTCCCTGTCAAGCGAGAGAGATGAAGAGAGATAGAGAGAGAGAGAGAGTAGGTGAGAGAGGGAGAGAGGGGAGAAAGAGGGGAAGGGTGTGAGAGAGAGAGAGGGAGAGAGAGAGAGAGAGGGAGGGGGAGAGAGTGAGAGAGAGGGAGGGAGAGAGAGCGTGAGAGAGAGGGAGGGGAGAGAGAGGGGGGAGAGGGAGAGAAAGAGAAAGAGAGAGAGAGAGAGAGAGAGAGAGAGAGATGATAAACAATATGGTGTTTGTGCTTACCCTCAAATATTTAATATTTTCTAACCGTTCTGTGACTATCGAATAATATATATTGTGTAGAACGATTAATTTTATCCATATTTGTCAGAATGCTTTTATTACTAGCTTCTGATGTCAGTCCATTGAAAACTTTAATCCCAAATCCAGATTTATAACGTCCCATCAAAACGCAGTCAAACTACAGGAGCCAAAGTACAGTTCGAATACAATTTTATCTGATAATGACAACGCAAAATCACAAGATATTTATTGAAGTCACGCGGTGAAACAATTCCGTTTTTTGTTTTTGTTTCGTGTGTACGTGTTTAATCTGGTCTAGGGACGTCGATAGAATGGGATATAGGGGCATGACGCCCTCAACTTTTTTCCCAGGTCTTTATCTGAATCAGTAGCTCAGCGTGGGTTCAGTCATTTAGGAGACACTGGCCTCAGGGGTAGTGGTGTACACAATGGTCTTAATCGACGAATGCAATGCGAAGTCCACAGATTAAGCAAGGGTGCAGGAGGAGTACCCTAAGGGGAGGGGTCCAGGATTTCATAAGAGGGGGCACAATTTAATATTGATAATAATATAAACTAAATTTGCTGCTTCTTTTGGAATGGTGTATCAAAGGTATACCACGTTTTCTTCTCCCTTTTCCTTTCAACATTTCCTTCCCTTTCTTGATGCCATTCAATAAGGGGCACGTGCCCCTTCCCCCTTTCCTACGCCACTGTGCGGAGGTCTTACTTCATGCAATGTTCTGTACCTACATTGAGAGAGAGTAGAGCGGCATCTTCGTCGAAGACCTTGTAGTTTTGGATGCCTAGTTCCTCAGCGAGTCGGATGACTCTGTTCTGAGTTGGTCCCACGTAAGACCCTCCGATGTCCACATACTTGACTTTATCGTTCTGATCAAAAAACAGAAATGAAAGATAGTTTAATACTGTGTTTATCAATATTGTTAACAAGATTTTTTAAATAATTTTTCCCTACAATTTTCTTCGTCCTAGCCTGCGCGTTCAACGGGGCTCTGTAACAAAACAATTAACTTAAAATCAATTGTAAAAATCGATTGCATCTCCAATTTTGCTGCAAATAAACGTATATAATCAATGTTAACGTACAATTAATCGTAAGTTACTACAGTTGTTTCAAAGTTTCGATTGATTGAAGGAGATAACGATTACTTTGGGGGAAAACAATTAATTTAAACTTGTTATGGGGCCCTGGTCTCGCTTCTCAGGTACCTCTGAATGAATCTAATACGCTTCTCTTGTGGAAGTCGTGAAATTACGAGTCTAACATACCATCATTTTGTTTTGGCTCACTCATTGGTGATTATCATCATACAAAGTGCTCTTGCATTCATAATTTGCTATCATCGCCTGACTTGCATTCAAATTTTTAGTCATCTCCAACTTGCATTCTGAACCTGAAATCATTCCCCCACGTGTATTCAGAAAGTGCTATCATTCCAAACTTGCATTCAGAACTTGCTATCCTACCCTCACTTGCATTCAAAAGTTGTTATCATCCCACTTGCATTCAAAAGTTGATATCCCCCCCCCCCCACTTGTATTCAAAAGATGTTATCACGGCCCGTCAACTTACCCTAACCGTGTGTGTCCTGCCGCCGACTCGATCCCGTGCTTCCAGTACCAGTACATCTATATTCTGATCGTGAAGCAGTTTGGCAGCAGACATACCTTTATGAAACAAATTAAATAAGCGATAAATGACACTGTCAGAAAGACTTTCGAGAAAATCAATACAGGGGCAATTTCAATCTCCTAATTGATCGCCTATTAATTTGTGGGTTATGTAATATGGTTCTAGGACACCTACCCCCTAGACGTACACGCCCGAATAACCATCCCCAGTCAACTACCCCCTAGGACAACTACCCCCTAGGGCAACCACCCTCTAGGACGACTACCCCCGGAATAACTACCCCCGGACAACTATCCCCAGACAACTACCCCCAGGAAAACTACCCCTCGGACAACTACCCCAGGACAACTACCCCCGGACAACTACCCCCGGACAACTACCCCCTAGGACAACTACCCCCGGACAACTACCTCCCACACAACTACCCCTTACGACAACCATCCTCTAGGACACCTACCCCCGGACAACTACCCTAGGGGGAAGTTGCCCTAGGGGTTGTTGTCTGGGGGTAGTTGTCCGGGGGTAGTTATCCTAGGGGGGTAGTTGCCCTTGGGGTAGTTGTCTGGGGGTAGTTGTCCCGGGGGTAAGTTGTCCTGGGGGTAGTCGTCCTAGAGGGTGCTTGCCCTAAGGGGTAGTTGTCCTAGGGGGTAGTTGACTGGGGGTGGTTATCCAGGGGTGGATATCCAGGGGGTAGTTGTCCGGATACGATGTAATATGTCAGCGTAATGTTTCCACATTTCAAAGTGTGACGCAGAGTTGACTTTTCGAAAATCTTAGCGATCACGTTGACTTCATTTTACTGTATGCATTGGTGTATATTTCCCTTTTTTTTTATTTGGTAACCATCCCGACAAACTCTTTCCTCTTCGTTATAATGGTTCTCATGCAGGGACTACCTTGGCAACATTCATTTCCTTTTGAGTGAGTAATAAGTAAGCACACATGTTAATGTGGCGCTCTATTTGCGCTCTATTTGCTGATACTTAAAAAAAAAAACATTTCGTACACATATCTGTTGATTGTAATAGGACAAAGCTTAAAAGCCAACCTGCCGATTCAGCAAAAAGAACCACTTGTCGGTGAGGTTGGTGATGGGTGACAATGACAGCTCTCGTTGAAAGGGGAGAAGATATTACCCCCCCCCCCCTCCCCTCCCCCCCCCCTCCCCTCCCCCCCCCTCCCCTCCCCCCCCCCCCCCCTCCCCCCCCCCCTCCCCCCTCCCCTCCCCCCTCCCCTCCCCCCTCCCCTCCCCCCCTCCCCTCCCCCCTCCCCTCCCCCATGTCAAGTGTTGATTTTAAGCCATTTTTCTTCAATCTAAAAGTCCATGCTATTATACTGAATCAAAGTATTCCCAGTCACAATGTGTAATGGGCCTGCAAACTGCTGAGGTAGGGGCGACGGCTCCACCCTATTACGCCAATAAATAAAACTACAACACAAAACATAATGAACCTTGTAATTTTATGTCACTTTTTCACTACATCCCCACCGTCAACAATAAATTTGAATCCATTTGGTAAACATATTAAAATGTACGTTTGTTGGTTACAAATACAGCTCGAAAATGGATTGAACATAAAAAGTATTTTCGAGTCTGTTTGAAGTCTTTCAACCATGCGCAAATCATAAACATCGAAACTCTACTCCCAATCCCTATACTATTCAAACAACATCGCGGTATCTCTGTCATGAATGTTTCACATCATCATGTTCAAGACCTACCCTGACTATGCACTTTGATTAGGTCATGACCTTTGTACCCGTAAGGTCATCAACTCCCCGAAGGCGGTTACGTTGACATGCATATCGCATTGCATATTGTCGTCATCGATTTCAATTTCGGTGACATGTTCTTCTTTTTCCGAAGACTTGTTTACTCTGAATGTTAAAGATTTCGAAGGAAGAATGGGGTTTATAATTCCGAAAATGAATTAAGGGTTCGTCTTATTATATTATTATGATAAATTGTGTGATTTCATTTGTTTATAATTGTTATATTCGCTTACTTGTTGACTCCAATTGTTGTTCACGGCCTTGCTGAAAAGCAGCTTCTAGCTGATAGCAGGCTTTTTAACCGTAATTAAATAAATTAAATACAAAATACAATATTCCAATAATGGAAATAAGATTCATAATTCCGAAGGTTCATAATTCGAAAAATGACATTGAATCATATGTCTTTTTTGCGAAATTACAAACCTTCGGAATTATGAATCTTCGGAAAAACGAGTGTCTCCTTCTACCACGCGACATCGGTCATAAAACTAGAATATACGACCAAGAAGCTTCTTGGTACGACGCAACATTGATTGTTGATGTAACTTGGTTTAAAATTCAAGTAGCTGGGGCGACCCCAGACCTGATCAACTTTCTCAAGTGCAACCCTACCCTTCCCCTGTCAAAAAATCCAAAGCAATAAGTCTGAAATTGATAGCGTTGGAAGATAATTGAATATTACACCAACGGTCATGGACGTCATCTCTCTACCGTTAACTTCTGAGCGTTATTTTTTCAAATGAAAATCTAGAAGTATCTCTGATCTTATCTAGGAAATGTGCTTCTCAAAACAATATAAATGCTTAAGAGCTTCTTTTAACCTGTTGCCAAAAATGACTGGTTTTTTATCCTTATACACACAGATCACACTTTATCATTCATTTACAAGATCTTGAAAAAATTACTACTATCCCTCATAGTTATGAATTTCATAGTTTGCATTCCAAATGACATGATCTGTTCAAGGTATTTTCCAACATTTACAAACGGCAAAGAAAGTAGTAGTGTGCATCAATTTGGCTTAAATGTATAAAAAGAAACTCGTATTTTCTTGAGAAAAGTGATGAGCTTTCTCGGAGGGAAAGTTTATTGTTAGTTTTTCTTCAAGAAAAATAAGAATTCAGTATGAAATATGGAAATATTATAGTATTAATGACTGCTTTGAGAGAAATAGTTGTTTTATTACGCTCAAGGGAAGGTTAGAATAGCCCAATTGTAACCTTCCCGAGAGCGTATGAAAACAACTATTTCTCGAATATTATATGCCGAAAAAAAATAGACTAAAAAATAAAAAATAAAAAATAATTTTCATTTTTGTCGAAGACGGGATTCGAACTTTTGCGTACAACAAGAGGTGTATCGAAAACCAACGCTTAGACCAATCGGCTATCGCGCGCCATTAAGATGCTTGGCAGTTTTCTCCAATATATACATTAAAATGGATTGAAAACGGCTCCGCGTGAGGGATGCTTCGCAAAAGCTCCATGAAACGGACCCTTCTTTTACTTTTGCCATGCATATTGGCACGAACTTAGATCAAGATCTATCGGCAGATGTTGTTTTTTTGTTTTTGAGAGTTTATTTTCGTCTTCATGTCAACAATGCAAGATAAAATTGTCGGTAAGATCGATCGAGATTCAATTGTATTGAAATTGCCGACCAATTTTTCGCACACGTATGGTATCCTCCATCGCTCAAACCATTTTTTAACATGTAAACCTATGGGGTAACCATGGAGACTGACCTATTTTTTTAATAACCATGGTTATTAAAAATATTGAAATGTTTTAAGCATGGTTACCGGGAATTTTACAGGAACAGTTGAAGTTTATGAATGCAATTCGACCAATCAGATGGCTGGATTTCTTAAGTGAGGTATATAAAACATAATAATTATATGTACAGTTATTACTAGAGAGGTGTCGGTTTGATTTTTATGCCATAAACTTTGCCTTCCGTCTCCATTCGGACTGAGTTTTCACCATGTATGTTCAAAAGTTTAATAGTGCCTTTACATTGCTGAAAAAATATACACTGGCGCGAAAGTGAAAGGACACATGATACATATCGTATCGAATTAAAATAATAAAGAATCTCGTAAAATAACTTGCGTGGGAAGGAAGGAAGTACAAGAGTATGTTATCGAATGTTTGCCGCACAGCATGAATTATGACATTTGCACTGTAAGTTGACCCTACCCCCCCCCCCCCCCTTATTTAGAGGGGGAGCGATAAGCGTGCTTTAAATATTAGAGTTGTTTGATTATATGACATTTCGCTTCACGACAACGCCGTTTGTTACAGAACGTTTTGCCATTCGACATTCACACACACACACACACACGCACACGCGCGCACACACGGAAAAATAAGAACTACAACAACAAATTAATCACAAAGCTGTATAGTTATTGCCTGAAATGTCATATTTTTCTCCCCATGTGAACAAAGTTTTATCCCAGGATACATCTACGAGTATTCAATCATTTTCTACGATAGGCTAGATTGGGTGAATGAAATTCCATGGATGACATGAGCAGGGAGACATCAATCAAATAGCAGCGAAGTCAAGAAGAGTCACAAGACGTTTGTTATTTTAACCGTTATGCCTTCCGATTTCACTTTACACGGACACGTGACAGGGTATGGCTTTTCTCATGATAAGTTCCGAAATTTCTTTGCAACCTAACCAGAGATCTACTCGTCGGTGATCGTCGGCTTTTTATGTACAATTTCAGTGAATTTGGAAGATACTATTGTTGATATAAGCTACAGAAATAACAGCATTTGGTTGGTTTTCAGCAGATTTCCTATACAGGTTTATGAAGCCTGGTCGAAATATCATTAATAAATCTTACTGGTTAAATGCTATTTGCCGCAATAACGTTAAAAAAAGGCTTGCCGTATTCAGACAACAAACAGCAGCGGAGTAAAACTGATCGACAGTGGTTGTATGCGAGCCAAATCTAGGATTTTCAAAGCAGCATCAAAAAGAAATTGTGTATAAAAACGGGATATTATTGACACTCCTCTTAAGTCATAGCGCTTGGAAGCGCACCCCCCCCCCCCTGCCCTCCTCCCCGAATTCTAATTTGAGTCTTTGAACAGATCTATTTCGTAGAACTTATAAAGAATGACTATAGGGGGTGAAAGGAATTACAATCATGTTAATTTGAACGGGAATTATTGATTGTATGGAACGGAGTTACAACGTTTACTCTCACCTGAAAAGGGGGGGGGGGGGGAGATTAAAAGCTAAAAGATGTAGGCTTTAAAACATACTAGTTTGTTAAAGGTCTAGAGTGGGAGAGTAAGAGAAAGAGAGACGTCTAGAGTGGGAGAGTAAGAGAAAGAGAGACGGAAAGAGTGGGAATGTGGTTCGGTTTCGTCACCCTATGTTTGGCAGAGGTCAGAGGTTTGGTATTTTTGGAAACGGGGTGTCAATTCGTGTGATGTTGACGCGGGCCTCGTTTTTCATCGGAGTACATTTAAGACACCGAACACCATGTGAATTATTTATGGCTGGAAGCAAGGAGTTATCAGGTCTTCTTGCTATGCTAGTAGAATCAAAGGGATAAAGAATTACATGTTCATCTTCGTAGGCCTGTAGACAATTTTATGTAACGCCGAAGCTTTCGCAATGAACTAACTACGACCGGTAGGTTTTAAAATGAATTGCAATAACGGGAGTCTTGATATAAACAAAATGAACATTCTTCTCGCTTGATGTTCCACAAGTGATCTGGAAGTAGCATATCGGAATTGGGTTTGTAGCCCTGCCAATAGGATGTGAGACCAAGTCTGCGACGGGTCGGATGGTAGTCGTGCGACTGGTGTGACGTCACAACGATTCGCTGCCGATTAGGGCCTATTTGCTGAGTGTGAAGCTCACAATACCAAACAACCCTAGAAAATACAGTACGAATGAACATTCGGTTCTACAGTCAGCAAGAATTCATATATTCCAATGTTTAAACCGTGTTTTTTTAAGTAAGAATCCAGTCGTAAGAAAATATTTATTTATTTATATTTATTTATTATATTTATCTATATATATATTAGTAATTTATTTATTTATATATTCATTTATTTTATTAAATCATCTTGGAGTTTTTATTTAATAATGTTAATCTCTTCATGAGAAACATATATAACAACATCATCAGCATATAAACCCCTTACAAAGGTTGGGAAGTCATGTTTGATTAATTATATCTCTCTTGTTGGTTCTAGGACACCTACCCCCTGGACATCCGACCCCCGGATAACCACCCCTAGTCAACTACCCCCT
Source organism: Strongylocentrotus droebachiensis (assembly GCA_035222895.1). Lineage (NCBI taxonomy): Eukaryota > Metazoa > Echinodermata > Echinoidea > Camarodonta > Strongylocentrotidae > Strongylocentrotus > Strongylocentrotus droebachiensis. The sequence goes on from JAVYIG010003884.1 coordinate 126,745, forward strand.
AGGACAACTACACCCTAGGGCAACCACCCCCAAGGACGACTACCCCCTGGGATAACTACCTCCGGACAACTAACCCCTAGGACAACTACCCCCTAGGGCAACCACCCTCTAGGACGACTACCCCCCCCCCTGGGATACTACCCCCGGACAACTACCCAAAGACAACTACCCCTTAGGACAACTACCCCCGGACAACTACCCCCAGACAACTACCCCAGACAACTACCCCCTACGACAACCATCCTCTAGGACAACTGTCCTAGGGGGTAGTTTTATGGGGTAGTTGTCCTAGGGGGTAGTTGTCCGGGGTAGTTGTCCGGGAGTAGTTGTCCTGGGGGTAGTGGTCCTAGATGGTGGTTGCCCTAGGGGGTAGTTGCCCTAGGCGGTGGTTGCCCTAGGGGGAAGTTGTCCTAAGGGTTGGTTGTCCTAGGGGGTAGTTGACTGGGGGTGGTTATCCGCGGGGTGGATGTCCAGGGGGGAGGTGTCCGGATTTGTTCTGGCATGGTAATCTCTATGTTTAGTATCAATATAACGTATGTTCATTCCTCTTTAGAATGATACTAAAAGATGGTTCAGATTTTGTAGCCATGGAAATGAGCAGTACATCAGAATAAGGGGCGGTGTCAAAAGAGTAAAGTTCCAGAATACAACTGATAAGCGCTGATATTGTTATACAGTACACAACACAGCAGCCTCTATACACTCTTCAAACTTTATCAAAGAAAGTAGAATGCACAGCTGAACAAGAGCAGTGTACTTCGCAACTTTTCACTTTTGACCTTGCCCCTTATTTTGATGTAATGGCAATCCATTGATGTTAGCATTGTTAGACGAGACTTTTTCTTAAGCTTGTTATGAGCTTTATTTCAATTTTCAATTTTCCAATGTGTAATGCGTATTTTTGTCACAACAGTTTCATATCGGTTTATGTTTCGATTATTACCTTGACTGAAGTTTACTTTCTTTGTATCAGTGTTGTATATTTACAGGACCAAGATTTAAAACAGACTTTGTATTTATATCTGAATCTTGTCACCCTTGTAAAATCAAAATTTAATTACTGGAGCGTGAAATTCTGCCTCATTGAACAAGTAATTGGCGATTTGAAATAAGGTATCTATATATAGAGACATTATTGCATTGACTTTGTTTATGACGTCACTTGTACATGGTGCGTCAAAGACGGTGCCAATCACTGACGCAAGCCTACGTAAATATATCATGCTCCGTGTGCAACATGTGTTGCGTTGCGGGGAGGAAATGGAGAAATAACCGCGATAAGAGTGTGTAGAAACGAAAAGTCATTAAAGCAGGGTTTTATCTTTCTAAAGTTTTCTCTAAAATAGTATGACCTATTAGCCGCTGCTTCTCACAAAAGTAAGACTACCAAACAAAAGAGCAAATATTTGTGTCTGGTGTTTTGTAGATTGATTGTGTTTGCTCTGTATTTGTGAAGGTTCTGACCTCAGGTTAAAACACGTTTGATGGATAATGCTTAATGGTGGTAAAACAGAGTTTCTCATCGTTGGAACATCCAGACAAGTAGCAAAGCTGCTTCTAAAGCTACCTCACACGAAAACAAAAGTAACTCTTGCGCCGCTCCAAAGATTTGGAGTAACCTACCACTAGACAAAAGAAAAGCCTGATCTGTTGCTGTCTTCAATTTTTTTGTTGAGGACGCACTTACTTTCAAAAGCGTTTAAATATATTTCATTGTGTGTCTGTAAAGTAACACTGTCTGGGGGGCGTTTCACAAAACTTTACATTAGTGACAAATGACAGTTTTTGTTATAAGCTACTGAAATCCTTGCTTCTGATTGGTTATCAGCAAATTTGTCACTGAAAAAAGGCTTTGTGAAACGGGTCCAAGGAGTCACCACGGCGCAGTAGGGTATCTCGATGTAGTTAATGCGCGATATAAATTGATCTAATTTAGTGAAACCTTAGATTGTTACTCCGTCAAACTGTCTCATGATCTCTTGCTGTCTCTTGATAGGGAGGTTGTATGGTTTCCGAAGTGCTCGTTTGCTTTTATGTCTTATAATCGGCCGTAGGAAGACATGACAGCAACATTTAACATCCCTATAGAGATGTAAAATGGTCTATCTATCTCCACCCGACTGAAGTAAAGGGGGTACCCGATAAGAAGAAATTCCTTGAATGCTTTAGCGCCTTATCATGGCGGATCAGCTGCTACAAACGTGGTTAATAATGTGATACTTTGTTTTAAGCGCAGTATAGTATATTCATACAGAAGCTGCGCCATAGAAATTATTAAATACAAAACGTTCTTGAATCCTAAAATTCAAACAGGTCAAGTTGCAATCGCTCAATACAACGTTATCAATAAAATTATAGAAATACACTCCACGTTTCGGGTCATAGCATTCTTATAAATAATCTCAATTTGCATTTGCCTTACTTTGACTCGATTTCAGCTATGAAGAATAACAGTTATTGCAATGGTGATGCTATAGATTTGAGGTTTTTCTTGCCGCCTTTGAGTCCTTTCAACCAAATTGTGACAACTTGTATGACATTGTGGTTTGCAGGCATGGTAATGTCAATCGGCTTCATCAGATTTATATGATTACATGTTTTGTATTACGTTTAAGCATGATATTGTATGATAAATAATGATCCTTTTGGAAAGGGAGAATTGTAAAGAATGTGATGTTTGGGAAGTGATGAATAGTAGATTATAGATTTCACTTGTAACAGATATACAGGCCATAAAATTGGAGGGTACAGTAAATTTAAAACTCAACAATACGACTGTGCATAGCATAGCACGGTCACCTGCCATTTTAAACATCTTCTATTTCCAAGTGTCATAAATAATAATTGATATGCCCTACTTCAAAATCAACCTATGATATCAAGAATCACCGGTCAAACAGACCTTAGCCTATTCATCAATAAAAATAAACGAGAGCACGAGTAGTAAGTACAAATTAGTATTCCTCAAAACGTATGATAAGCTAATGATATTGCCTAATGATTACCCAAGTGATGTGGTCTATAAGAGAGCCTACATAACATGATGGCGTTAATCAGCAAGTAATTGTGAAGGTATACGCTTACCGCTGATGCCTCCTCCAATCACGATTACCTGTCGCTTATCTCCAGGCATTGTTAATCCTCTAACGAAGGTTTGTCTGCTCCAGAAGAAAAGAGTGGATGGAAACAGTGAGGTATTATATCACCGCACTGCCACAGGAGATGTTCGGTCGTTGGAAGCAAACGATAGATGAAAATGACTATCGTCGTCTGCTGTGTTGGCAGTGGTATACGCACGCGCGCGCTGAAGAATCGGAGAGTGTCGTCGTGCGCGCGCGCGTGTAAAGGATGTGAGGGTTAGTTCAAGGAGGGAGGGTGAAAATGATTGGGGCAGGGGCTTGTAATTAAGGGGGGGGGGGCGAGGATTTCATATCACCATCTTTTCGCATCTCCCTTTTTCGGCAAAAGTCAAATCGTTGCCGGTAAAAATAAAAATAAAAAATAAATATATAGTGCAAACTATACAAGTCATGTAGGCAATGAAAGAAGACGAAAGACTTCCTTTTTTTGTTTAGGGGGGGGGGGGGGGGGTCGCTGATATTTTAAGATCGTTTACTGCCACACTTCAAATATGGCTTACACATATCAATGTATAACATTATCAATAATAGGACGATAGGCGTTCGTGACGTGTACATATTAATCTGAGATGCTTACGTGCAGGGGGCGGGGGCAGACGGATGGGACGTGCCCCCTGATTCTTCGCTCCTTCAGTTTTTGTATTTAGTAGGACTTATACTCAACCCCGATAACTGGACCTACAATCGGCCATTCCTTGGAGATTGTTGTGTCTATGAAACTCATAACATGAACTTGAAAATGAGATTATTATTTGCTAGTCTTCAAGTTCATGCGGATATTATCAACATTTAGAATAAATTATGGAGCACATATTTTAAGATCGTTTACTGCCACACTTCAAATATGGCTGACACATATCAATGTCTAACATTATCAATAATAGGACGATAGGCGTTCGTGACGTGTACATATTAATCTGAGATGCTTACGTGCAGGGAGCGGGGGCAGACGGATGGGACGTGCCCCTGGTTCTTTGCCCCCTTCCAAAATATAATTTAGTAGGGCTTATACTCAGCCCCGATAACTGGACCTATAATCAGCGATTTCTTGGAGATTGTTGTGTCTATGAGATTCAAAACATGAACTAAAAATGTGATTATTATCTGAAAGTCTTCAAGTTCATGCGTATAAATTATATCAACATTCAAACTAAATTATGGAGCACATTCAGTCTTTGGATGAATACATTTGCTGATTCATCGAATGAAGGAAATAATTTTATTTTTTTTAATTATTTGTATTTCAAAGAGAAAATCACATTTCTAGACATTTCGTTTTCTGCCCTTTCAATGACACCTCAATCAGGAAAAAATGAGCCAGGAATAACAGAGTTCTGTTTGTTTAAAGTAATGCTTGCACTCCCATAATTTTCAGAATCCGTTCCACTAACAACAAAGAAGACGAAGGACTTCATGCATGGCTGATCGTCAACGAAATGGAGTTTGTTGTTTGTTGCTACGGCAGCTTCCAGTAAAAACGAATTCGCAACATTATGGAAATGCAGCATTACTTTAAACAAACAGAACTTTGTTATTCCTGGCTCGTTTTTCCTGATTGAGGTGTCATATGAGAGGGCAAAAAATGAACTTTCTGGAAATGTGATTTTCTCTTTGGAATTCAGGTACCATTCGCCACATGACTTTTGGCACCCTCTCTTCAAATTATTTGTAATCACTCATGCGTGAAATATGCATCATATGAGTTACATCGAATGAAAGAGGAGGATCCAAGTTTTACAAATAATGTGTTATTTATTAATTATAATTGTGATTAAGTTATGATAAAACACCGATAATTCTCAGTTTAGTTTTTTTCTGGGACGCACTGTATAGGGGTGGGGTGGTTGGTCCGTCTTAGGTCTTTAAGATATTCCTTTCCATTTTTCGAGAAGTCCCTATTCGGCATTTGGGCAGTGATGACCATCAAAAGAACATTTTAAAAAACCCAACATTATGCACAGTCAGTAAAAACTACAGTTCATGCAGAATCAGTTTTATAGGCTTATTAGGCCTAGGCCTATATCGAATTATTGTATTACTGTTTGAATCATATTTAACAAAATATAATGTAACTAGGAATTATCAGGAGCATGCATTAAAACAACGGACTTTAGAATCGAAAGTTTGCTTTCTTATGTAACTTTTTTTTTCTCCTTTTATAATACAAGTCATGTTGTAGATACCGCAAAACCGTTATCGGATAAACCAAGGCTTTTATATTAAAGTGTTTTACTATATTAAGTTATTATCTCTCATACTTGTTTAATGATTTACCTTATCTACATGAGTCATAATACAACCGCGACCTCATAAAAACATGTTTGCAGAAACCCGTGAACTTTGCTTCACAAAAATACCAAGTGGCTAGTTTCCCATTGATTGACTCGTATATACGTTATCGAAATATGAACGTGATGTCTGCACTGGATTATATCGGAACATGGGCGTGCGAGGCGGGGGAGGGGGGCTGAGAGGGGCTCCACCCCCCTCGAAAAATTATTACAAATTATTTGGACATCAGCCATAATTATGTCATAATTCAGAAAGTAACGCTGTCGATTTGCATTTACACATCTTGATTTGCATAATTGGGTAAGAGACGTTTTAGGGAATATAGGGATATATAACGCGGGTGAGAGTGAGAGCGGTTTATAAACATATAAAATGAGAGGAGGTAATACGGAGAGATAAAGAGAAAGGAAGATTTGAAGAATTTAGAAAGGGATAGCACGGGGAAATGAAAGACAGAGAGAGAGAGAGAGAGAGAGAGGGAGGGAGAGGGAGAGAGAGGGAGAGAGAGAGAGAGAGAGAGAGAGAGGGGGGGGGGGAATAGGGAGAGAAAGAGAAAGAAATAGAGAGAGAGAGAGGGGGGGGGGCTTGGGGGAGCCGCACAGTGGGCCAGGGAGGAACCAAAGTGTGCCAAAACTAATTTCTGGGGATTTATTTTCTATAAATCCATAGGAAATGTTTGGATGTCCAGGGATTTCCGCTTAAATGGTATTACCAACATTTTCTCTGATATCTAAGCTTTAAGTTGATACCAGATTTGGCTGCCCGATTGTGCCCGTTATTATGTTAGAGCCGTTTTCCTTGCAACATTGCCCCGAAAAATGTGTTTATTTTGGTCCGCGGTGTCAGAACAAGTGTCACGCGCCCCCAAGCGCCGTGATTTATGACCGCGAATCCTTCATGATTCAGCCGCGGACTAAAAACAAACATATTTTTCGGGACAACGTGGCAAGGGGAATCGGCTCTAACATGACAACGGGCAAGATCGGGCAGCCAAATTTGGTATAAACTTAAGCTTAGACATCAGACAAAATGGTGGTATTAAAATATAAGCGGAACTCTGAGGAAATCTAAACGTTTCCTCTGGATTTATACAAAACATGGATAATTAGTCAATTTTTCATCGAATAAACCTTTAATATATCATGAAGATTGTGATTCTATTCATTTTAACCAATTCATGCAACGAAATGAACTATCAGGAACATGTGAGAGCAATTTCATATCAATAACTTAAGAACTTCATGTTAAATTGAAAGATTTATAAAATAAGTCACTTTTGCACTAAAACTGTGAATATGTAGGATTTTGCTGTTTGAAGGAGTAAATTTATACCCTAGTTGTGCTTACCGGAATTAAATATTTTACTGAGGTATTCCTCAATGTATTACAGTTCAACTGGTCAAGAAGAGAATTGAAGAAAAGTAAATCACCAAAAATGAGTTTTGGCGCACTTTGGTTCCTCCATCCCTGGCCCACTGTGCGTTGCCATGGTTACGCGGACGAGCGTTGAATCGGCTGTGCGCAAACGTAAACAGTACAAATGTGTACCGATTATGCCTAATAATTATCGATGGACGTGGGGATGAAAAGCGCCTGCACATGCAGTGTTGCAAATTCTGGCAAAAAGAAATACCATACATGGAAAGCTTAGGTTTGGGCAAACATTTTGAGATTAATATCACTGCGGGAATCGGCCGGAATCCTAATAAAAATGCTACTTTTATAAAAAATTGCATTTTTTTTCCTTTTTTTGGTGAAATTTAATGCTCATTTTTCCCAAAATGAAGCTTCCATAAATTTGGTCATTGTATTTTCAAATTGGGTTACCAATAGGCAAGAAATGCACGCAGTATCAAGTTGATTGCTTTTCCCTTCATAAATTCTCAACACCTATTGTAAAGTTGCCTCTTTTATAATTTTTGGAGCAACATATAGATTTTTCCATGTTCGCAGGGGTACATGACACTTTTAAAACTCGCTAAATATTAAAATATGGGTGGAAAAATATTCTTTAGAATGTTTTCTTCCCCAAGCGAATGAAAAAAATATAAAAATTCACATTCGCCAATTTTGAATTTTGGCACACTTTTAGGCGATTCTGGCCCACTGTGAGCCGGGGTGAAGGAGGTACCACGTGATTGATGGACGGTTCGTGAACCTGGGATCTCCTGTATCCATGACCGCTGCTCGAACCGCTGAGCTACTACCGATCTCCCGCCTATAGTCATTACGTGTTCACCATCACCCCCTTCTTCTCAAGAACATGACAGAGATAGTAGGCATGATACGATGACTTGGTGCTGTTGAATGATCTAGAATCCTCCCGAGAGAGATTCAAGATCAAATTTTCTTAAAGATAAAGATCAAAAGAGCTGGTCATAAACTGTCGGGAAACATTCGGGAAAGGTTGATTATGTAGTACATAAGAATTAGTGTAGTTTTTGAGGTTTTGAAAATTATCAAAATGATAAGCAATCGGCTCGGTCTTGCTGAAAATCTCATGCACTGAACACAAAAAAAGGTGCATGGGACTACACATAATGTTTTGGTCCAAACTACTCAGCTTTTCCTCATCATATTTTCAATATGAGGGCAATTGAACAGCACTCGTCTTCAGGACGCTTTTCTACTATAATATTCTTCCAAACTGACGAGTTTGGAAGAATGAGAAACCGCACAAATTATTCATCATCTTCAGCAGAACTCAACCTTCTCTTTTATCAATATCATCCATGTGCCTTGAATGGGTTGTACTGTCACACGGCCGATGATTATCTCTATTAAAAGGGAGATGGGTGACAGTGTTCGATAATAGTTTCTTTTATGGACATGAGTATAGAGCATTTGGTTTTGACCTTGCGGGGCATGGGGGGGGGGTCAATAAAGAGTTATCATACAAAAAATGATGAACCTTTAGGTCAGTCAGGAATCCCATGACATTTACAAGCAGATCGCTTGTCTGAATATCAAGATATTTATGATTGGAAATCGAAATTTCATTTTTTTGTTTTCCAAATGGTTTTTATAACACAACAGTCTATTGGGGGGAAATGAGTATGATAAAACCGGTCACTCAAAGATTTTTACTTTTTTGAGGCACGTCATGAATATTTTGAAGCGCAATTTTTTTTAGGGCTTCAACATTACACCATATCACAGACAATGATAACACGTACGGCCATGCTTCTCAGATTTAACATTGTTAAACGATGTCTTTAAGGCAATATTAGACTTTGTTCATGCATTAATGTCATGTACATGTATAAGATTATAGTTTTGCTCTTTGTACTTTCCTCAAGGGCATTTAATACTTACTTACTAGTAACGCACTAGTACGGTGGCTGATTCAGCTGATAATCAAGTACGTGGTCCCCGGCCAGGTCTGTTTAGTTATTTGCATGCGCTGTTTCGAGTATGTTTAGTACATGTTTAATCTAAATCTACATTTATTGTAAGATTGATAAAGGGATCATAGAGATGAAAATCATCATACAGACAGATTATGGGAACATTAGTGCCACGGCGGGACTCGAACCGCGGACCTTATGATCGACAGTCCGGTGACAAAATCCACTCGACACGACATTTCTATATATGACATAACATAAACAAAACAAAGCAGTGCATTACCAACATCGGTTATGGAATAATGCACATACCTTTTCAAAGAATTTTTAAAAATATCATCATTCATTACATATTAATTTTGAGAAAAATTGGAGGAACCTATAAAAGTATAAAGTATGCACCCCACACTTTATAGATAATTCTGGATCCGCCCCATGATCTGCATGTTGATACTTTTTTAATGTAAATAACGGCCCGTGAGGTGGTAGTAAAAATATACGACGTCGTTAAATATGAAATTCATGCAACGAGTGATATCTGGTAAATAAGGCCTATAGCGTTGGTGATAAAAACCTAAATATACTACTCAAGGTCTCAACAACGCCCACAAAATATATCTAGGGAACCCTTAAACATTTCAAAGATGATGCGATGAATCGTGGTATAAGTTAGGTTCATATTTTGTGTAGCTTTTCTGAAGCTCTCCAAAATATCACACAGGTATAGTTAATAAACAACTACCTTTGTTCGTAACAGACGCTATGTTAAATGCACAAATACTTGAGCATGTTTGTAATGTCAAATGAAAGGCCCTAAGAAGATATTTAAGCCAGTATTAATCACTTACAAAGTTGTGTTTACAATTCAATGACATTTGAAACAAACTACCACGACTATTTTGTTGTTGCCTGTTTGTTTGTTTTTTGGTTGATGTTGTTGGGTTCTTTCCCACATTTAAAAATATTTATTTATTTATGTTATTATTGACTGTCATTTCTTATTAGTATTATCGTTTTATTCTATTTATTTATTTTAATTTTGGAGGTGAGGGGGGGGGAGGGGTATGACACGAATTTGAATGTATCCCTATCCCTAACAGCCACCACTGTAATCCCAACGAGATTTCTATGGGACACAATAGGGTAAGGAACCTGCCCTTGATTTGAGTTTACGGAAATAGTTGCAATCGTGATACAATTAGGATACGAGGGTGGGACATAAGACCTATAGCTCGCCACCCTATGATGGGTACGCCCCTACCACAATTGAAACGAAATTAATCGACGGAGAGACAGTAGGGCGTTAACTGATATCAATTAATTTCATAGCGTTAGCGCCCTTCTGGCTCTAAAGCAGCAGACGAAATCATTGCTAAAAAATAGTCACCTCATTATAAATCACCCATAAATTTATTCAAACTCGGGGCTGAACAAATAAAAAAAGAATTTACGCAATTGTTGTTGTGATACAGGCATCGAAGCATATTCAATCAGCCACCTAATACAGTTTCATTTTTAAGCAGGGCTATCTGAATTAAAATATATTTCTGATAACCTGTCAGAGAAAAAAATCTATTTTTTTCTAAGGTTGGATTCTGCAAAATATGTAAATGACATCTGACAGAAAGCTGAAATTGAAGAGCGCCAACTATGGCTAGGCTCCCTATATTTCATTTATTGGCTTTGCATCACTGACTATACGTAGTGTTAGAGTTCAGTGCATTGCATATGTACATGATTAATTTATCTCATTTTAAAGGGTTTTTTTTAAAGAAATTTTGGGTTCTCATACAGCCGATAAAATATTAAATGTCTTATTAGGTATGGGTTAATGCATAAGTATTCTAATTTCACTTTTACCATGAATCATTGAAGAAGAAAAAATACCGGTAGGGGAAAATAGTTCCATCTCCCCCTTGTCCGCCTCCTTAATTTTCTACGTCACAGCTTGTGAGCAAGTGTCATCCCCCCTCCCCCTCCCCCCCCCCCCCCCCCCCCCCCCCCCCCCCCTGCATTATAAATCGAAATGAGCCATGAAAATGAACACTCCACATTTTGCTAATTATTTAATTTTAAAAAAGGGGGCTCTCCGCGAAATCTTTTGATAATCTGTCCCAATGAATTATTGAAATGATGTGCCTTAATTGGCCATGCATAGAGATCTTATATCAAAACTCTCCATCCCCTAAATGGCAAATGTCTTCTAATTAAACCATATTCAAAATATTTTTTAAAGCCTCTTAAGCTACAAATTTAAGCCCCCCCCCCCCCCATGAAAAAAGTAGCATTAATGTGACCCTGTGCAAAATTTCAAAAGGTTTCCTAAAGAGGCTCATGTAAAAGTGTCCCTTTTATTTTGAGAGACACTAATACTGGTTCGAGCATCCTCTGTTTTCCGTGTACTAGTACCAGGCCAAGTCACGTGAATGTGTCACCTGATAAATCGTTGTCATGTTTTTGTGTGTGTACGTGCAGCGCAGTGCAGTGATGTGACGTGCATGTACAATGTAGTAACAACGAAAATGGGGTGCACTGTAACTATGGAAAGTAGACCTGCATCTAATACTGAAATACGTTCTTATAAACGCCAACTTCTCTAAGTGATCTTGAAAGATTCTTGAGAACTTCTATTGAAAGGCGTTTGAATGGTAAGAACTCTGAATTCGATCTTAAGGTGAAAACTCAACTCGAGAATGCAGGAAAATCTCCGAATGATCGTTTGCAAGTGTATGGGCGGTTATGCACAACGAAAGACGCCGACACTGCGCCGGTGAATATGTCGGACACTCCCGGCCGGAAGACTGCCTTCATATTTGGCCCAGAAACAGTTTATGGTGCTTTGATAGAGAATATACACGATCCTTACACGATGCTGCTAAGGCTTGGATTCCTTTCTGAGTACATACATCTGAAGGTAAGTTTAACATTACTGTATTTTCTTTAGGGATGCATTACAATTTACACTTTTTACAGTCACTAACTTAACACACGCGCACGCCCTTCAGTTTGCAGTGAATCCCGTGAAAAAGTGCATATAGACTCTAGACCATTATTATAAGTCTTTGTTTTTAGGAAAAATACTCCCGTTAAAGATAAGAAAATTGACACGAAATAAGAAAATTGACACGAAACAGGTAACAAACATATCGACTTTTCAATCATGACCTTTATTTGGACATTTATTTTGATAAATATTTAGGGTCTAGACCTACTTCATTTTGGGTATGTTTTACTCACTTTTAGTAGGGTATTTCCACGCCGGAGTTACGGGTCAAAGTCTGGATAGACTTCTGAACTAGCGACGAAAATGTTTTCTGAATTTTTGTTATGTTTTCGTTTTCTCACTTAACCCTTTGAACCCGATAAGCTGTTTTTTTGGCCTTTCTGAGAAAGTAAAATAATCCGTAAGGCCTGTTTACCTGCCAAAAATTATGTGACTTCTTTCAGCTTGTCTAACCCTAACCCCGTTTTTTATCACAATATCAGGTGATAAGATTCGACATTGGTTAGGCTGGATCTTTTGATATGGAAAATGGTAAGAAAAACATAGACAGCCGTGCACTAATACTGGGAGATCCCGCGGAAGACATTGATGACTCTCAATAATTGTCAAAACAGTGATTTTGAGAATGAAATTGATACGGGAGATGAGGGTTTTTTTGTGGGTTTAGCGGTACCTACGCACATCCAATCCGGTACGAGCGGGGCAGATAGTCCGTGTGCCTATGAAGCAAGCAGTCAGTAAGTGGAAAGTATCTTTCATATATTTTGAGGCACTTTTGACAAAGTCAAATATATGTGTAATTCAGGAAATAATTCAGGGTATAGCTCACGAAATATGCAAATAATTCAGGAATTAAGGGGTTAAGTTGAATTCCATTCACAGAATGTTATATTCCCCTTTCCTTCCCTTTTCTAATTTCATTTAAGGCTTGCAAACAAAAAGCATGCTACTGGCTCATCCTACTCACCCCAAGTCAGGAATCCGTCCAGTCTACCTCAACAATCCCGGCGAGTCCAGAGAACTTGAATTCAGGACAGGTTGCACCTGTTCCTGCCACGTGGGAAGGCTTGCTGTCGTACATCCGTGCATGCTACCCCGCCGCCCTGCCAGCCGTCCAGGCACACTGGGACCTCATCACATCCAAACCGGTAGAGTTCTTCGAAGAGAACTCCGACGTCCGGTTCATTGACGCCCTCGCCGATCCCAGCGCACCCGCGTTCATGAGCTACCGCAAGTTCCAAGAACTGCCGAAGCCCCAGAAGGACTGGGAGACGAGACTCTTCCTCTATTGCGAGGTGCGCATCTTAGAACTCTTCTCTGGGGACGGCCATACGTGGAGCGATGCGGGGGTCAAGGGGGAGAAGGAATACCTGTCTCCCAATTATTTGATGGAGACGGATCTTGGACCGGATAACTACATCAGGATTGCACTCAAGGTGGACGTGCCACAGGAAGTCAGGGATAAATATGATGATAAATAAAAAAGTGTCTTTGCTTTTTAAGGGAGAAGTCCACACATTGCCCCTATATTGCCATTAAGAATAATTTGAATTTTCTTGATTTTATTGTTCTATGAATCGCAGCTGTGTGGTTATGTTAATAAATTGTGTTCAGTTTCAGGCTAATATACAAGAACAGTTTTAATGGCATGCAAGGTACATGTAAAAATCTTCAGTGCATTTACTGGTCGTGGTCGTTCATTCATGTGGGTGCCAACTTCAGTCTATTCGTTTTATCAAGTTCTTTGAAGCATCCCAAGCCTGATGGAAGCTGCAACAGGAGACAAAGTCCTTGATGACTTTGTCAAGCTCAAACGGTTTCAACAGAACTAGGAACTGTTTGACCAGTAAACATGTCCATCGAAATGAGTCATCGTTCCTTTCTAGCTCACCGTAGTCAAAATGGGCATATAAAGGTCAAATATACCTGATATGTTCTTCCTGTAAACATTAGCCTGAAACTGAAACAGCATGTAGATAACCAAACAGACAGCAAATATCAATTATATTCAAGAAGCTTAAAGTTAGTGTGCATGCTATTGGACAATAGATGGAAAATGTCTGGATTTCACCTTCAATCTTGCACTTTGGGTCGGTTTCTTGAAACCGTCATAAGTCTGAGATCGTGGACATCCCATTGAAAAATTCTTGTCAACACAAGAGTTTCAATGGGATGTCCAAGAACTGCAACAGACAATGGTTTTGAGAAACTGGCCCCTGCTATGTTAAAATTTGATGGCCATGCCTACCTCCATACATGTACATGTAAGCAAATTATATGAAATGCTACTCGTTCTTTCCATGAGCTGCCATTTTATTTTTTTAACGTACAAATTCTATTACTTGTTATAGTTCATGTATAATATTCTGTCTGCAATTATGAAAGTCAGTTGGCCATAGAATTCAATGTGTAATACAAATCTTCCATGTGAAGCAAACTGAGCCATCATATTTTTTTCTTCTGATGGTACAGTTAAATCACACAACTGCACAGCCTCGTCCTCTGTTACAGTTAAAGTTTTTGGGCATAATACACACGCACTATGCTGCATCTATGCAGACATAGGATACACTGTATGCAGTTTGTCTTTCCCATATACACCTGTATATCAGACCCTGAACACTAATAGGCTCGTTCAGATATGATGCCGCTCAACTGTGGCGTCTTTTTAGAATGATGGCGTAACGTGTAATACGCTATACATTTCATTATCTTATAACACAGAGCTCAGTAAATACATGCCAGTTCTTTGTGGCCACATAGCTCCCATTCATTTACATCTTAAAGCATTTTGTTTTTTCTTATTGTGCCAGTTTACCGGGTTATATCTAAATACTAAGCCTTCCGAGGACAATTGCGTAAGTTGACAACACTTGTCCAAGAGTATCCCAAAATGTGTGACTTTGAGTTATTTTATGAGGACAACTGGCCTACACATGGAACCTCTTGCTAAACTCACTATTACCTGTGTATCTACTGTGCAATCAGTTTGAATTTATAGTTTATTGGACATTATATATTGTATACCGGTAAATAATATAGTATTAATGACTGCTTTGAGAGAAATAGTTGTTTTTATACGCTCAAGGGAAGGTTAGAATTGTGCTATTGCCCCGAGGCGTGCCGAGGGCAATAGCCCAATTGTAACCTTTCCGAGAGCGTATAAAAACAACTATTTCTCGAATATTAAAGCAGTCATTAATACTTTTATATGCCAAAAAAAAATAGACTAAAAAATAAAAAATAAAAAATAAAAAAACTTTTGTCGAAGATGGGATTCGATCTCTTGCGTACAAAAGGTGATGTATCTAAAATCAGCGCCTTAATCCGCTCGGCTATCGCGCTCTGTTACAATACTTACAGTTTTCTCTAATATATACATTAAAATGGATTTAAAACGGCTTCGCGTGATTGATGATTCGCGGCTGCTCCATTAATCGGGCCCTTCTTTTACTTTTGCAATGCATATTGGCACGAACTTAGATCAAGATCTATCGGCAGATGTTGTTTTTTTGTTTTTGGAAGTTTATTTTCGTCTTCATGTCAACAATGCAAGATAAAATTGTCGGTAAGATCGATCGAGATTCAATTGTATTGAAATTACCGACCAATTCTTCGCACACGTACGGTATCCTCGATCGCTCAAACCATTTTTTAACATGTAAACCTATGGGGTAACCATGGAGACTGACCTATTTTCCCAATAACCATCGTTATTGGGAAAATAGGTCTGTTTTTACAGGAACAGTTAAAGTTTATGAATGCAATTTCGACCAATCAGATTGCTGGATTACTTAAGTGAGGTATATAATTGTTTTTATACGCTCTCGAGAAGGTTACAATTGTGCTATTGCCCGAGGCGTGCCGAGGGCAATAGCACAATTGTAACCTTCCCGAGAGCGTATAAAAACAACTATTTCTCTCAAAGCAGTCATTAATACTATAATATATACATGTATATACATATACATGTACTGTATATATATCTATATATACCTAGCATCTTTTTAATATTTTAGAATATATATACTTTTCTACTACAGAAAGAAAATCTACTACAATTGATTATATGTACATGTACTGTAGGTTGGTTTTGGAATTTATAGATGGCTATTCATAGTTTGCTACAAAAAGCCCACATTTGACATGCGTACCCTAATACCCTTGTATAGAGTTGTGCATGAAAATGCACAGTGTTTTTTTAACCAGTTTTTATTAAGAGTTACTTCATAGCAACATTTATGAAGGACCTTTTAGGTGAAATAGTAAAAGTGTACTTATCCCAAACTGAATTTTATCTTAATAGGAGGTATTATGAAAGAATGAAGTAAACATTGTACATATGCATTCCTTCTAGTTATTTTGTATGGGCCATGGGCAAGAAAATGACAAAATAAGTTTATAGATTTGTATTCTTTGTTGTTTTGATGTCAAAAATATGCTGTCAATACAGAGAAGATAAGTATTTTGGAATATTTTATAATTTTATTTCTGCTATGTTTTTCTGTGTTTCTGTTAGCAGAGTATAACTTGCAATATATGTACATATCAGTTTATTTTGTACATTTTTTAACGTGTTAATTTTATGGAACTTTTACTTTTTTCTTTTCTTTTCTTTTATTTCTTTGCTTCTTTGTTGCTGCTGTTTTTTGTTCTTCTTCAAAACTGAATTTGCTCCCATGTGTGCTACTTTTAAGTGTGTGATTACATGTACATCTACATATAAGTTTATGAAAGATATATGGACAAATTTCAGATCAAAAGACTCTGTGATTTTCTTTGTGTGTGAAAATTGATGCCCTCATTTTGTACATGGCAAATGGGGTGAATAAAACACTGCCAGTTGCAAAATTCAAATCGTAAAGAAAATGACCATACTTTTAAAAAAGTTTTAATTGTGATTATTTTCTTACAAAATGTTGGCCTTGTAGCATGTTTTGAGATTTTACATGTGCAAATTTCTGCCATGCCCTTTGCGGCTTTACCCAAGGATTGGGATTCACAATTTATGTACTCATTTTGTTGTTCTTGGAATTGGGAGAGGGAGGGGGGTATTCAACAACAAAAAGTGTGTTAACGATTGGAACATTATAAATATATGATTACTGTTACTACTGAGAGGATGATAGGTTTGCCAACAAAATTTCTTTATCGATAAGGGGGGGGGGATAAATAATTGCTTTCCCTTGCTCCGCCCCCATAAATGTGCCTTTGGAATGTGCACCCGCATCAGGGTTTGATTGAATTAAAACAAAACTTGACAATCCATATAGTGTATATTTTTTTTTCTATTTTGTGATTTTTTTTTCTCTCCGAAGATTGCCTGTTTACTGTACGTTTCACTATATGCACTTTCGAAATTTCTTATGTATGTAGTTCATGGAGATGGTGTAATAATATTTGTTCGATACTTATACAGATCAATGCCATAATATAGTTTGACAGTTTACTGTAAAAAAAAAAATAAGGACAAGGCCGACCGGATGCAATTCAATAGAGGCCTTCCTCTTTCTCTATTTTTCACAATGCTCACTGCTAGTACAGTACATACATTATGGTTAGTCTTGTGGGGATAATGTGTGATTTCACGGGGAAAACTTAGGTCAAGAGTATGACAAAGAATGAAAAGAGAACGAGAGGGAAAAAAGAAGCAAGAGATAGAGAGAGAGGGAGAGAGGGGGGTGAGGGAGTGAGAGTGAGAGACTTGGTAACACTATTAGTTTCTACACGATGCAGTGAGCACAGTCAATGAGACGTAGTCGAAAAATAGTGTGTCGCCCTCTACCGATGATAAATGTACAGACAGTTAATGCACGGTGATTGTGTGCGATGTACTTTCCTGAACGTAAAATATCTGAAAAAGATAAATATTTATATACCTATAAAATATGTTTATGTTATGTTGATTGTAAATTTTAGTAAGATGAAACTTTCCTATACAAATGATATAAGCTACGTTTCTGGAGAGGAAAAGGATATAATTATGTATAATAGGTAGCTTAGCTACAAAGGTGACATAGTTTTCAATTATTTATGAAAATATATCGCTGCTTCCAGTTCCAGTCTCGTCACGGCGTTTGTGGTGAAGCGACAACGAAGATGATACATGTTTCCGCATATGATCTTTACTTTGAATCAAATTGAAGTATGTAAAAAAAAAAAAGGGGGTTGATGATGTGGCTTAGCTGCTAGGGCCGGATACGTGTCCCCTGAGGAATAATGAAAACTAACATTAAAATGGGAGGGAGAGTGGGGTGGTGGTGGGGGGGGGGGGGGGGGGGGGGCTCGAAATCAAGATGATACAACCGTGTCCCACCCCTTCCCCACACCCGATGACTTAATTATCTCCCACAGTATCCATCCACTATAACAAATAGGCCTACCTACTACAATACCGTTGCCCCCCCCCCCCCCCGTGAATGAGTGCCACCTCAAAAATGAGGCTCACTGGATGGACCCATGTTTTCCCACTTCTGCAACATCATCCCACATCCCCACTACCTTCAACTGAATAAATACATCTCACCACAGTGACCACACCCCTCTTATAATACCCTCTCTCCTCTCCCCTTCTTTTTTCTCTCTCTCTCTCTCTCTCTCTCTCTCTCTCCCTCTCTCTCTCCCTCTCTCTCTCTTCATCTTAAGTCCCCTTGCCCTTTCACTGAGGGTAATCCACCCCCAATCCACCATCTTGTAAACCGCACAGTTTGTATACAAACAAGGGATATCTTCTCCTTGACCGACATTTCAACACGTGTACTCTTAGAGCCAGGTCCATGGGGGTATAGGATCACTCACTGGCGTAGCCTCAAGGGGGCAAGGGGGCACATGCCCCGATTAAACACCCCCAAAATAGGAAGAAAGAGAGAGAGAGAGAGAGAAAGAGAGAGAGAGAACGAGAAAAGGAAAAGGGTGAAACGAAAACGATTCAACCCCTCCCATACCCTATACCAAATAGATGGCTTTGTCAATTCGCGTTTAATAAGATCGATGCCCCCCCCCCCCCGTCCCTCGATAACACCAGTAAACCCTTACTGACGGGGCCCACCCTAGGCCACTGGAATTACCAATGTCATGGCATGTGGGTTTAATGGGATTTTTATGTGAGGTTTAACATCGTAAACAAAATATGCAAATTTGAATGACAAAAAATGCAAGCAAAGTGCGTTAAGTTTCAGCATCTTGAAATTTTTGCGACAAATTATTACAATCAAATAAAGGGTCTTTTATTAGAGATGAAAACGGATTTTTTTTTTTTTTTTTCAATTAGAAAATTTGAATTATCTCAAATGAAAGATTAAAATCATAATGATAACATTAGTAATTTTGCTTTGACAAGCATTTAGATTGTTGACCAGAAGATGTGAAAGTTTACTTTAGCACTATACCTAAAATATGTATTCCTGTATTCTAATTTTGTTCATTCTTTTCAGGAACACCCCCCCCCCCCTTCCCCCTCCCCTCCTCTCTTCCCCTCCCCTCTCCCCCTCCTCGGGCTCTCATCTCAAAGTAATATCGCTCTTTCATTCCCACCTCTCTAACATCCAATGCGTCTTCTCTCGCGTAGAACATTAATGAACTACCAAGGTCATGGGCGAATGGCAGGATAATGTGAGCACGATTCGACCTTCAGAGAGCTCTCATATTTTCAGGAGCAAGATGAAATTGGCACGAAAGATGCGATTAGGATCCACTTCAGAAATTTGTTGGCATGGCAACAAGATGATGGAAAATTACAAAGAAAAGGCTTGGAGGAAACAGTGGCTTTGAAAGGTTTTTTTGTTCGTGTTTTCTTTATACGCCCTTGAAAAAACATTAATTTCTTCAAGAAATTACTTTGATACTATGCACACATTCTGTCTTTCCGTTGATGTTTTTGTTATTTATTCACTCCTTTCCTTTTCATTTGCCTTTTTATTCATCTAGAGCTGAGGTAATAATTTCTAAAGCTCTTTGGAAGCGCATATACGCCCTTGAATAAAATTAATTTCCTAAGAAATTACTTATATACTATGCACCCATCCTGTCTGTTCGTTGATATTTTTGTTCTTTATTCATTCCCTTCCTTCCCATTTGCCTTTTTATTCATCTAAGGCTCGGGTAATAATAAATATTTCTAACGATCTTTGTGAGCACATAGGAACGTTATAATGTGACATGCGCTACTATACAAGAACTGAATATTATTAATTTTGTGAACAATGTGTTCTGTCGTCCCATCAGTCATCCAATCACCTTTGGTTTACTGTGCTCTCCTCCTTGCAACAAACTGCTTGGTATTGCAAAGGAAATTGATCATCAGTGAACATAGCGATGGAATACCTGGGAGGTGAAATTGCATTTTACATGAAAAGAAATCTTGTAGTTCAACCGTGAAAACACATACACCGAACTAGGAGACAAATTATTAAACAAAACAAACATATGAAGCAGGTGTCGAAAATAATAATAACGCAAAATTAAAGAAGAGCTTTGAAAGAGAGGGATTATAAGATTACGCGGTGCATGGGATAATTAAAGTTTTGAAAAGAGGTGGCACAAAAGGGGAATGTTTGTATGCAAAGGAATGTAAGGGGGAAAAGAAGTACGAAGAGAGGTTACAGAATATTAGGCCTGAAGTATTACATGGTTAATGGCGTAGCTACATGGGGCAAAGGGCACTTTGCAATATTTTGTATGCAAAGGAGTGAGGGTGATATGGAATATGAGTATATATATATTTTTAAGGATACAAAGACTAAATAGAAGAGGAAGAATATGATTTTGTACTGTAGCCACAGTGGTACGGGGCACCCTCCCCCCCTCCCCCCAATCGAATGGCTGAAAATTACAAGAAGAGATACTGAAAGAATGAGATAGAAGATGGACAGGGAGAGGGGTGAACGGACTTGGTAATCATAAAGGACGATGGAAAATGCACATCCTTTGCATGACATACGTAACGCCATTGAATTTATGATAGGACTAATAGCAAGAGAGAGAGAGAGAGAGAAGAGACAAGGAAGTGTCATAGGTTTTGTTTTTGTTTTTTGTATGAGAAGGGTAAGGGAATGAGATTGGACGTAGAGGATATGAGTGTGAGGATGAAGACAGATCGAGACCATACCCTCCAGGAATTACAGAGCCTGAGTAAAGTTCATATAGGTTCACCCTCATGCCAGTCGCTTCCTATCATCCAGTGCTTACCTCAAGGGAAAATAAAGTGGGAAAAGGTGAGAAGAAGAGGAAGAAGAACCACCCTTTATATATTTACCGAAGCGGCACCATTGCCAAATAAACGGATTTTGATCAGGAGCAGAGTTTTGTACAGCTCAACTCCTTATCACTGCTAGTAGAGCGATCCGAGAAATACAGCTTCCACAAACGACTCTCGCATGGCGTTGCCCTATCGAGCCTACACGCGCGTGCGGCGTTAGGGACGTGCGACCTAATGATTATTTACTCGCAACACTTATGAGCTTGATGCTGTACACATCCATTCAGCTTCTCAGGTCGCACCACCAACCCATTGGAGCGTGAGACGGTGCTGGACGCCGCCGCTGGTATTCTGGAAGCTCTTCAAAAAACGCTTTATAGTCGAAGTCTTATAAAGAAGGGAATTAGTGTAAATCTATTTGAAGCAACTGGATATGTTACAAAACAGCTCCGTGATTCTCCGTTTCGGCATAGGCTATATCAAACAAATATTTCGAAGTAAATTTTACTGAGTTATATGCCATTCGTGAATTCTGACCTTGTTTTATGCAGGTTTTATACTAATTATTACGCGAAACGTCATTTTGTTCTTGTGCTGGATTTGACCTCGTTGAAAATACGAGAGGCATCAAAGTCGGAGTGACACCTTCGTTTGAATTCAAGAGCCTCTAGTCGAGTTGTCCAGTAGCTGGATCATTGCTGTGGAGGTTCGTGACAGACTAGGGGTGTTATTTACATTCACGGAAGAGAGTCAACAGTGGGCAGGTGTGCTAAGTGGAGTAAAGACCCTATCAAGAAGTCGCAAATGAGATGCTGCCGGTGAGAAAACACCTGCCGTAAAGTGCCATTAAGACGTCTTTGGCATTTCTTATTCATGGAGAGGAAATCGAGAGGGTAGGAGAGACTGAGAGTGACAAGGAGAGGAGGAGGAGGAGAGAGGGGAGAAATAAACACGAAAGCGAATTGCATTGACTGGTTGGGATGTACTGAGGAGAAAAACTATCTGAGTGCCTACGAACTTCTAGCCTGATATACTCAGATTCAGCTTGCTGACGAGAGAAACCCAGAGTTCCTTTGAAGATTCCGAGATCAAAATCTCTTACAGAGAGAGAGAGACACACACACACACAGAAAAGTCAGTCAGAGAGGAGAGAAGGGGTGCAAAGAGAGGAAATCTGTAGAAGTCGCATGTTACCATTCTGAGAAGGGACTCGTTACTTTCTTTCGAGTGTGCTGGTAAACGAACACCGCTCTAGTATTTCTCCACTGATGCCCTCACTGATACACTACTTGATGCGATCCGTGGCGTTGTTTTGTGAATGGATGGACAACTTGAGCCGAGCCGTGGCGTATTAATGCAAGGCAAAGCAAAACCCTGAATACTTATCGTCTCTAACCAACCGATCTCTTTTACGTTCCATTTCCTTCATTATCCACTCGCTCCAAGCAGCCCCATCCTGATTCGAACGTGTTAAATGGAAGCATTGGCAGGTGTATTTTATTGATTCTGCTGTTCTAGCTTCTCAGCTCCAGATCAAGAGATACATCCCTGATTGAAGAGGCGTTTTTCATTTTACACCAGCTCTGATTGATTTTTCTGGTAGCCTACGCGCTACGAGAGGTGACTTGGATTTAACAGAAAGCTGCAATTGTCATCTCATTCGACACTAAGATGTTATTACATCTATGCCGTCACAAACTGGATTATTAATTCAGGTGTTGATCTGTTCGAGCTCAATATATAGGATATTCTAGCCATCATTGCAAGACCTTCGTCTGGATCATCATCGTTTTCTTTTTCTCTGACATGATTTCGCAATCGTAAGACAGTGATCCCCGGATAGGAATATCTTCTAAAGCTGGGGCAAATATCAACCTTGTTCTGACTTCTCACTAGTTCGCTGTTACGTGAGCTTTCGTGTCTTTTAATGATGGTGAACATAAGGATATCTGAAATCTTTTGAAATATCTGAACTTTGCTCGTTATGAGGAAAGAATTTACCAATTTAATCTTGATACAGCGCAAGTGCTTTTAGCCAACACGTCAGTGAAACTGTGGTTGAGAATGATTCCATCGTCAGCTCATTGAGAGTGTGAAAAATCAAACATTTATCACCTACTTCTGTTGGTAGAAAGACAACTCGTATAAGTTCACAGTCATTTAAAAGTTTAACCCGAATCAAACTGTACTCGTGACTTTTCTCCACTTGCCACGCTCTAAGCCTGTAGTTGTAGTGTGAAAAAAGAAATAATATATTATTTCTGAAGTCAACGATTCCATCTCAGAGACATTATTGGCGATTTTTCATTCTTTGCATCGGTAAAAGTTCACTGCTACAGCTTCGCAATCTATAAATTCACACCATCGGACAAAACCACGCAGCTTGTATAAGTGCGGCGTTGAACATGAATGAAGCTAACACCGATTAAAGCAAAAGCTCATCTAATTTAGAGGGCTAATGTACTTGGAAAGGGTTATAATTTGTGCGTTTGACTACGAGCAGCTGCGGACTTACGCCAAAAGAAAAACCCCGTCGCGATGTGAATTCGTATATCCATTCTCTACGTCTGTGTTCAATTAATTTACAGATCACATCGCACGAAAGCCATGTTTCAACTATTCATCATCTTTTTTTCAATATCATGATTTTTGTATTCATGATATTTTGCTATAAAGCAACGTAAGCAGGCGTCGTAGCGTTCATTTCTCTTCGTTCACGTCGCTTTGGCAGCAGTGAACGAAACTCTGTCGTCGGAAATATCACGTGATATATAAACAGGAGCGCTGATTGGATAAAAGGTGTCTGTGGAGATGCGTATTTATAAAGCTCATCTTGTTTGCCCGCAAGAGACTGTCTTTATTGACAGAGGATTTTCAAAAACTCCTAACTGGAATATACTTAATGCTGCAAAGATGATTTGGATTATCAACCTATATTTTGTGATTTTAGGTGAGTAAGACTTCTAATTAATCTTCCCATATTATAGTGACAAACTGGCAATGGAAAGTACATGTATGATGGCACTAAGTATTTTGTTCTCTCCATCGCATAGTTACCATTACTACCACCTGTTGGAAGTTGTCGCTATTTCGCATTATATATGTAAGTAATTCGATTTTGGGTTTGATTATTGAAGACTAACTTTTTTCTTTTGCCTATTTACGATTTGATGTTTAAGTTTTAGTTTTACTCTTTCTGTTTTCAAAGGGAATTAGGAAATAAGTGTTCATACATTGATGCATTCATAAGTGAATTCTACAGTAGGCTGTCTTGTTATGAGCAATGTTGAGTGTTTTAAAGGCATTGTTTAACAATGTTAAATCGGAGATACACGGCCCTACGTATTATCAGTGTCTGTGATATGGTGTAATATTAAAGCCCTAAAAAATCGCGCTTCAAAATGATCACGAAGTACCTCAAGAAAGTAAAAATCTTTGAGTGACCGGTTTTACCATACTCGTTTTCCTCAATAGACTGTAGTGTAATGAAAACCGTTTGGCAAACGGTTTTCAAAATTTGTAGTTCCAATCATAAATATCTTGATAATCAGACAGGCGATCGGCTTGTAAAAGTCTGGGGTTCACGACTGACCTAAAGGTTTATAATTATCATTGCAGCATGAGCTAAATCCAGGATTTTGTTTCAGAATCTGAGACAAAGTTACCGGATCCCTTTAAAGGGTGGATGAGGAGAAATTTGGAGCTAAATGAAATGTTTGAGGAATCTCCCAAAACAACCTCCGTTGACGCTTGTCCAGGAGCTGCTGATAAGGGGGTCGGGGTTAGTGGTGTTGGAGTGGGGCAAATACTTTGACTGGGGAGGGAATCCTATCCGGGGAGATACACTAGAAGCATCAACCCTTCATCCTGTATAAGGAATTCAATGTTTATCACTATCATTGGATAATTGGATGTATATCATGTAGGAAAAGCTTATGTGGAAAACACAAAACTCCATTCAAATGGAACTTCCGATAGTCAAAGAATAGATAGCAAAAATAAATATGCAAAAGGGCTTATGAAACCAAACAATGTGAGAAAAACAGATTTCTAAAATGCTGAATCCTTATGTCATAAAGTGGAAGATAAAAGTGTACAAAAGAGGGATTAGGATCAAACGGGTACCGCTTCTGTTGGCCATGGAGAAATCACACAGGTGTCCCGAGAGCCACCCGGAGGTGGCGGGTTAAGAATAGATAGTGAAACCCCACATGTACATCGAGAATGTGGAGTGGGTGGGTGGGCGTGTGTGAGGATGTCTGCGTGTGTTAGCTGAACCGCCAGGGATGGAAATGGCGGACGTGCTCCTCGGTGAAGTAGAGATAGGGGGAGAAGGGGAAGAGAGAGAGAGAGAGATAATGGGAGTCCATCCTATAGTTGCCTACACAGAAATAGCAAGTGGGACCCATCAGTAGTAGAAAATGTGTAAGAGATGTAGAGATATAGAGATAATGTGCGAAGGAAGATAACTGATGATGATGAAGACGTGATAGTGAGAGATGGGTATGTGGGGGATGAAGGCACTTTAAAGAGAGAGAGAGAGAGAGAGAGATGTATTATAAGTAGAATACATAGTGATGTACATTTTTTGAGGGGTGGGTATAGTTGCACCTAAAATGGGGATCCCACACCGGAGAGAGGACAGTCGAATGGGTATGCTGTAATCCTCACTCTAAGAAAATTGATCTTGACTATAAATTTCAAACTGAACATTAAAACCAAAGATAAATATATCACATGCATGCCTCAAGTAGATGTTATTTCTGTGAAGACCTACGCGCTCTTGATGTTATTTTTCTCCTGCAGGGTCAAGTGACGTTTCCATGTTGGGAGATAAAAAAAACCTCTCAAAAACATTTGTGTATCAATATCATTTTCATGTCATGTTCTGTTTATACTTCTTTCAGTCCCAGGTCTCTTGTTCGCCTCGATATTCCTTTGAGCATTCTTAAGAAGAAACAATTAGACGAGTTCAGAGGCAACACCCCTTCCCGTACCTCATCTCAAAAAACAATACCATCCCAAAATGATATTTCATATTACAGTAAATATTGTTCTGCCCCACTTGTTCTAAAACTGCAATCATCATTTCCCGCCTTGATGATTTTTCCCTATCGGTAATTCGATATTTAAGCGGCGATTCTAGCTCCCACTGTCGCCTGCTCTTCTACCTCGTCTTCTTATCCATAGGGAGACGGGTTTGTTTGAGCTAAGAATAAAAGATTGTACAGCGCTTAAAACAGCCCTTAATCTAATGCTCTCCATGGATTTAAAGATCGAAAGGGGACGTCAATACGAAAGATTTCAAGCGCATTTCCTCTCCATTATGGCTCTTATAATTAACCCAGATTTTACAAATTGCCCTGTCATTTGAGACTGAAATATCAAGTTTTTTAAGAGAACTTAGTGATGTGGAAAATTAAGGGAAATTAGGGAGACGTAGAGATGTATAATAATTGGATAATTGAACGGCATTAATAGATTAAGGGGTTGATAAACTCAGTAAAGGGATGGGATGGGAATACAATTTTTTAAATATCATTTAGGGAAAGCAACATTGATTTCAACTTCTATTATCTAAAATTTGGCCTCATTTATCCCAACATAACAATATATAACTAGTATACTACTTCTACTAATACTACTATACTTCTTCTACTACTTCTATACTTCTACTACTAATACAACTACTACTAATACTGCTACTACTATTACTACCGAATATCCAAATTACTCTTTAAGTGTTCAAATGGAAGGGGCTGTTTCGTAAATGTTTCGAAGATGCTTCCATTCAATCACTGTACTCATAAGTGTGTCTTTCTACATTAAGTGATGATATCCCATCGTCCTCTATAAGTGCTCAAAGGTGCTTTCATTCAAGAAATTGTACCTTTGAAGTATGTCTTGTTAATTCTGTATGTCGTGATGTTAGACGTGACATATAATTGTCCTTTAATCGTTTATTAGAGTTATTTCAGTCGACATATTGAATCTTAAAAGTGTTTCTTTTGTATGGCTTACATGTTGCGATGATGACCCGTTGTCCATAAAGTGCTCACGAAGACTTCCTTCATATACATCGATTCAGTCCATCTTGTTTTCTTTTTCACTTTACATTGCGATGTCAGACCCAATATCCAAATGTCCATTACGCACTAAGCTCCCTTCCATTCAAGCCATTGTACCGATGCAGTTTATATCTTTTCATTATCATGTTTTCTTCATGTCATGTCGGACTTAATACCCCTATAGGTCCTTTAAAGAGCTCACATGAGAGGGAGATTAGTAGGGCATCGTCCTAGATCTGTGAAGTGGAGAACCATAGCTACCAGATCAAGAGGTTTCAGGTGTGCGAGCTAGTGCGTGATGGCGCGATGATAAAGACGACAAACCTTTTAAAGAGTAGGTTGTGTTTTGAAAAAAAAGTGAAATGTTATGTTAGTAATAGGAAGGATATCATGGAAAATATAATGCGAGAAAAATCCTTTGCTCTTCAGATGCCCTTGTAATTCGAAATATGAGAAGAAATTGCTGCAGTGTTTGGACCAAATTGTAATGCCACAGGATTTTGTAGTCCCATATACACATTTATGTGTACAGTACATGTAACTATATCAACAGGAGACCGAGTCATTTTCTCATCATTTTTAAACTTCACTTTACACACAAATTCTTAAGTGCTACATAATCAACCTTTTCCAATTGTTTCCATACAGCCCCCCCACCCCCCCCCCCATAGTTATTTTATTGAATTGCCCACATTTTGACAAGCTTTATATTTGTTGGCCCAATTACCAAATATTTAGCTATTGTCATGCTGAAATACAATGTAGGCCTATATAAAATTTTGCTCGTACATGAAGTGAAATGAAATGAAATTGCATGACTAGAACCCAACTTCACCTTTAAAGACACCTTACATTTACCTCTGTTGTCTTGCGTAAGGCTTGTCAACACGCCAATATCACAACCCCCGTTTATATGTTTTCATCCACCTCGGGCGCACGGGGAGCATGTATGACGTGATCCTGAATGCGTGCCTCGGTTTCATGTGTTTAAAAATAACACATTTTCTTCCTTTTCATTCGAGTGTTTCATGTTGTATTATTTTCACATTGGGATCTGTTACCAAGCTCTTACGTATGTAAAAATGAGAAGATATTGATATCTGTTTTGCATCTATAGTGCAACTAAAGATGTTGTTGTTATATGATGCAATGTCATACTTTTGGTGACCATGTCATCATTTATGTTGATCATTTATTGGTTATTTTAATAAACTATATTGAATGAATTAATGGGAATGGGTGAATGCAATGATGAAATAATTATACTATATCAAGTACTGTAATAGAAGGCAGATTTATCTCGACTACATTGTGAATTGTGAAAAGTATTAGTAACCATTACAATACAGGACAGATCCTCATAAAATACATTCCGTGTGATATTGTAATTGATTTAATATAGGCTTAGCTGAATAGATTGCATTGTACAGTAGTTCCCGTGATATTGTATATGTTTTCATTAGTATTATTTATATTGCATGATAAACTCTAAAAGTCAGAAAGAATTAAGTTTTGTTTTCATTGCGTCATCCAACTGTAATGATTAAGCATCAACATTTTCTACCAGTCCATCGAGTCTCTGGCAACTTTAGTTCTTTGCGTTTTCAAGGTGTATTAATGCCATGTGTGTCTCTACTGATAAACAAGTGGTAACATATAGAAAATGGTAACATCGGCAGGAGAGAAATTCACAGACTTCTTATTTTGGACCAAATCCGGATACTTAGGACTTAGTCTCGCTCCGATTCGGACCAACGACCTCTGGGACAATATGGCTAGCCTTCGTGAAGAAGACAAGGGAAAGAACGTATCACTTAGAAGGACATCCTTTTGTCATGTTACATGCGGCTTAAAATAAAGAACTTTCGAAATCGCATGAACTGTTTAAACACTCAATGAAAGTACATAGAGAAAAGATGGATAAACGCTAACAACAAGTTGAATTTAAAACCACAGGAAATGAGAAAGAAGGGTAGACCAAGAGTAGAATATGCCAGGGAGAAAAGAGAAAATGTTCTTTTGTTATATTTTTTGTTTGTGCAATTTTTTTCCATTTTGTATTTTATTTGTTTTCTTTTTGGTTCGTTTTCGTTTTTCTTTTTTCTTTTTGTTTTCTTTCGTTAAGATTCATGGGGCGAATAAAAGAAAGAGATAGATAGATATGACGTTTAAAGAGAATGAAGAAAGTGCAGGAAGAGAAAGAAAATGAAAAGTTATATTGAGACAAATTGGTTGAGTATATAAGCTATCTTTAAAATAACGACAGAACTGAAAAAGCAACCAAGTATAGCGGTGAGATGTCAACTCAGATTTGTGACTTTTTTGTGCTAATGTAAGCATAAACTGTGTCTATGTCAGGATTATAGTTATGCTTATCCTCTCAAGGGACATCTCTGACGGGGAAGAATACCTTTTTTCGAAAGTTGGGGAGGTTAAGATTTCCTGTCCATGTGCCCCTTCCCCCCCCCCCCCGAGGCCTCTTCCCTATTTATTGCTCGATCGTTCAGATGTGACCACCCTCTCTTTCTGAATCACTCTTAATCTTACATATTCTATGTTATTTTTTCTATCCCTGTTCTCTCTTACCACTATTCTCTCTCTCTCTTTCTCTCTCGCTCTCTCTTCCTCCCTCTCCCTCTCATTTTCTCCATAATCTCTCTCTGTCCGTTTATTTTACCATGTACCATTAATTCCCCATCACCATCTCTCTCTCTCTCCCTCTCTCTCTCTCTTTCTATCATTCTCTCTCTCTCTAGCCCCTCTCTCTCTATGTCTCTCTGTCTCTCTCTGTCTCTCTCTCTGTCTCTCTCTCTCCCTCTCTCTCTGTATTTTTGTTTTCTCTCTCTCTCTCTCTCCCTCCCCCTCTCTCACACACTCTCTAACCTCTCTCATACCCTCTCTGTTTTGGATCATGTTGCGATCGAATTAATTCATGTCGGTCTTCTTCTTCTTCCTTGTCTTTTTCTTCCCAGATCATTTTCGAGGTCACCCACTCTCTTAATATTCTAATTGATCCTCAAGTTTTGCCATGCATCTTCCTTTCTCTCTCCGTCTCTCGTCAGAATGCATAAGTAAACTGATAATCGGATTTCCCGCCTGCCTTTCGGGGAGGTGACAGGGATTCCCTCCAGATTTATCAGGATATCTATAGAAAGATTTTTTACCCGAATGTCGAGTGTTGTCTTTCCGGGTTTTTTCCATTCATTCGGCGGTTCTCAAAGGAGTTGAAGGAGATATAATTGGTGGAATGGCCGATATATCGCCGGAGAATGGAGCTGCCAGTTTACCATTTCAACGAGCCCATTCACATTAAAGAGGAAATGAGTGTGACCCTCGTTATTTTTGTGTATGTACACGGCTTCCAAATGTCTCTTCACAACATTTCCTTAAATCCACATTGTAAAGATATGACATGAGTAACAAGAGCACAGGCAAATTAACATGAGGTCATAATAATGTACACACGATCACGTAGTCGTCATTTGTGATCTTAACTGTCTTCTTTTCTCCTTTTATTTTTTTAATATATAATATTATAATTCATATAATTGTACAGTATAGGCCTTTCTATCTATTTGGAGAAAACACTTTGGAGGCAGCGTAGAATTAATTTTACCCAGGGTAGCCGCATCACTTCCAATTTACGGCTTTTCCTGAAGACCCTGCAATAATTATTACCCCCAGCAATTGCAAGGTACCCATTTACACCTGGGTGGAGAGTGGCAAATGTGGATGAAGGACGTTAGTGCCGGACTTGGATTTGCACCCTCAACCCGTGGAATGAGAGTCAAGCGAATGAGCCGATATAATTATATACCACGACTTCACTATATCACACCAAGTATGAGTATCGCGCTTTAATGAAGCAGTGCACGAGCTTTAATCTGATCTTAAAGATAAAGCTGGGTTCTGGTCATGCGATTGCATTGAGAAAGAAACGTGGTTGAATCAATCAGAAAAGGTTGATCATCTAACACATAAATATTGGTGTGTACTGCAAGGTTCTGGAATCGTCAAAATGATAAGAAATTTGACCCAGTCTTGGTAAAGTTACAATCACTATACACAGACAGGTGTATATGGGACTACACGAACATGTGGCGTAAAAATCCTTCCCGATTTTTATGATGTTACATGCCTTATTTAGAATATGAAGACATTTGAAGAGCCATGCTTTTCAGGGAATGTTTTGTCTCTAATGTTCTTCCGCACTTGCATTATAATACAATGATAACGCTCTCAAGTTATTTTTCACCTCTTCCCAGAACTCAACCTTCTCTTTAAAGCTTATCTGCCGTAGTTTACAGGAGTGATTAGACTGCCCTGCAAGGTCACTGGACAGGTGGTTATCTCATCAACTCAGCTCTCAGTTAACATAAGAAAAAGAGGATCATGGGGGACCAATGGTCACCGATTGGGCATTGTTTGTTATATAGAGGGCGCAAGTAGTTACAAGTAGTGCAGTGGGCCTTTAAACTCCATCCCCTTGATAAGCTTACCCCCATTCTGTCGCCTGCTCCCTTCATATGAATCCCTGATCTCCATCCAAGGCCTGACTTTCCATAATTTAGCATCCTCTGTCAATGTCAAACCATTCAACACGCTCCTTGGTGAGTTCTTCCCCTATTTTAATCACATTATGATATTCACCACTAAAGCTAACGGTTGTTGTCCCCCTCCGACTAATCCCTTTTCAGTCAGGTTGGAGAGCTTTGTGTGACACTGAGAGAAGATTTAATGTTTCTCATTCGAGTTACATATCGTCTGTATACAAGACATTGTGTTGTATGACTATATTTGTATGCACATAAAACATTTCATTGTTGAAATACCGATATTACATTCCAAATGTATCTGCATTGATTAATAATTCTGTCTAAACCATTTTGTTTGAAAATTTGAAAACGCCATTGGCGTTTGGGGAACATTTATTGCTGATGAGTTGTCCTGTTAACGAATTTCAATATTATGATGTATTTGAAATACCCTACGTGATTGTTATCAAAAGATGTTACTTTGTTGTTTCACCATATTCTACACTTAGATGAAAATCAGAACACGTTCAAATGTTAGACCATTTATGTTTTATGAGCTTAATTATACAAACAACTCAATACAATATAATGAAAGACATTTATGATTTGTTAATGTTGTAAATGACATATTAACGTAATAGTCCATTCCCATGTGTATCTAAACGTGTGAGGGTAATGAACATAAAGCTGCACCCAGTTCTTTACTCTAAAAGGTTAAATGGCACTTCAGTATTGATCCACCTAATTGAAGCTCCTGATCGATACCCATTGGGTTTTTTCAGCTTATTAATTAACAACCACTTGTCGTGTTTGCACAAACACCGAGAAGAATATAGCTCCACAATCCATTAACAGCGCGGCGCAATGCCTCAGTCTCACCAGATGAGATCGACACCAAACCGAGAAAATACCGAAAAAACGTAACCCCTAATAACGCAGTCACACTGCTAAACCGACTTCAACATCGACAAAAGACCGAACAAAACATTACCCCTGATACTCCAGTCACAACTCCGAACCGACTCCAAACCGACCAATTGCTCGGCCATTCAGGATAATGCAATTTTCTGTTCAGATAAGTGTCGGTCTCGTTGATAAGACTGGGGTATAGTGGTCGAGAACCGGCCGATCTGGAATCGGTTTGCAGTCGGTTGGGGGCGAAGTGGCTGGGTTATAATATGAGCTGGCTGAGTTTGCTTAAAGTGATTTGGTGAATGGAAGCTTTTAATAAAAGGGGAGTGTGTTTAATGGAATGGAAAAACTGTTAGGAAGCTATATTTTGTCTGTAGGTAAATGGAAAGGGATTATCGTATCGATTGGAGATTAGAAACGACGTAAGGTGAACTCTGAATTCTATCGTTGGCTCATTGGCCAAAATCGTGACGTAGCGTGTGTCCAGGCATTGAAGGGCACTCTTGTCATGAGGAGGGGGCGTCCCCGATTTTACTTGTGTTAGTTGATAAACATATGTGAGAACAAGCTAGGCCATTATGTAAGGGGAGGGTGTGAAAGGGGTCTTTTCGTCCATCTTTCGCGTTGCCTTTACCATTTCATCCTCCTCCCCTCCCCCTCCTCCCCTCTCTCTCTCTCTTTACTTCCCTCTCCCTCTTTCAGGGCACGTGCCCCAATGGCTCTATAGCTACGCCACTGATCAGATTCATAAGAGTGTAAGAATAGTTAAAATCAAGGTGATAACATCGACGACTGCGATACGGCAAATGATGGGGTTGAAAATAAGACGGAGCAGAAGGAAGAAGATACTTTGTAACAAAGATGATATCTTGCAAAGAAGTGTGAAGATTTTGTAGATGGTTGATTCTTCGCACGCCAGAGATATGAAGTAGAGGAAAAACCTACACCTTTAGCAACAAACTAATACTACTCGAGACGATAAACGTTTAACCGTTCGTAGAGGTACTTTCGTATCCTTAGCCCTACGGGGTGTTCGCTTTAAGTGTCGAAGCGATCTTGCCTGCGGCATAACAGGTCTTTACTTCCTAATGAAAGTTAAGAGAAAATCAGTCTGCGTTGAGGGCCCCACCAAACTCTTAGCCTCAAAACCTAGATGCCTACATAGCGAGGCGAGTGGATCAGGAATCGTATTCAATTCGTCAGTAAAACTAGATGGAAAATGCACCTCAGAGAACGTTTCGATTCAAGACGGCAAAAGTACTGAACACATTGCAGACCACTTCATGGGCTGCTGCTTCACCAGATTTTGGTCATGATAGGTGTCCCATTCTACTTTTCAGGATTATTTAATGTTTTTGGACGATTCCCCTTTTTCACTTGAATTTCTCTCGTAAAATAAGATTATTGCCCTTCATAGATTCTCTCTTACATTCGCCTTTTTTCATTAGTGATTTGCTTCCTCACGTCACCATACCAAGTTACAAAGTTCTGCTGAGAGCCAGAAGGGCATTATATCATATCTTTATAACACAGACTGAGTTAACACCCATCTGCTTCTTAGCAGGTAACACATCATCCTCTTTGTGTGGCGATCCCTAACCACATCCCTTTGCTGTCGCCAATCTCCCTTCCACATCCAGCTAATGTTGTATACTCCGCCTTTGTCCAATCTCTATGTTCTCACCTGTCTTCCTTCGTTCATCTTCATCCTTGTCTTTCTTTTGTCTTCTCGCCACCCATCACTTCCCTCGCCATACACTGTCCGCATAAGCCCCTTAACATCCAAAGTCCCCTCCCTTCATCCCTCTTAACCATTCTGCATCTCTTGTGATGCATTTCCTTTACTATGAATCGAACTTCTCTCACCCTTTTTCCCTCATTCCACAGTGAGATAGTTCATTCGTGCCCCCACCCTTACCCCGTTTCTCCTCAAACAATGCCATCTTATTGGCATCTTATTCCCTTATACTCCATAGCATATAGTCGTTCAATTCTCTCTTAACCACCCTAAAATACATTTTCTCTTTCGCCACCCTCCTCGTCGTCCTCGACCTCGGCAACATAATGCGATTTAACCATGTCCATCTTAATCCTTTCTCTTAATCCTACCCCTTTCTTCTTTTACACGCCCCTTCATTCAACCCACATCCTCACCTTCACCACCCCACCTGGGAGCCTTCTCTTCTTCATTCACGACTCTTGTATGTACAGCGGCTCAGTTGCCAACATGGCACCTTCGCTCCCCGTGTCTGCATTATCCACACGAATCACACACACACCCGAAGCTCTGAAGACGTCTGAAGCATCTTAATAATACAAATCCATATTTCAGAACGAAGATGCCATCTCCCTCCAAAAGATGCGGATAATACCAGTCTGCTGGGAGACGATGCCGGTAGCGGAGGACACCGCTCCATGTCCTCAAAGAGTTCCTCTACTTTTTAGGGGGTTAATCAACTTAACCCTTGAGTTGGGATGGGGTTTTAGCAAGGTAAACTCGGCTGAGATCCCTCCGGGGGAGCTGGAAGCAACACCGCTCTCCGTGCCGCGATCGAGACTTCACTGACAAGCTCAATTCATGACAAATCAAATAGTAACATTATTAGCTACATTCATAAGGCTCCTATCTCACTTCTCCCGTCATCCTCCCCCTATCTTTCCCTGTTTCTGTTATCTTTTTCCTGCTTTTCCGTCTCTCCGTATGTCTCTAGCCGTCTCCATCTACCACTTAAATGCTGTCTTTCGAAAGGCATACGTTTTCTCAAGTAACAGCATTAGCTACATGTACATTGAATAACATAAGCTTCCTATCTTACTGTCTGTGTCCCTCTTTCTTCCTCATTTCTGTCACCGCGTCTGCCCCCTTCTGTCTATCTATCTCTGTCTCCATCTACTATCCCTATCTTGCTCTATCTTTCTTGTAATGCTTCCGTACCCATTTTAAAGATTCCATTCCTGTAGGGACACTAAAATGTGTGATCTCGAGATCTCCCGTTTCACCCGTTTTGAATGTTCAACGGAGTCTTATGTCAAACGGTAGCAACTCTTTGATAGGAAAGATATCGTAATGTGACATTCCAATATTCTCGTTTCCTCATTGATACTGAATATCCATCTTGCCCCTCCCCTTCTCCCTACTCCCTGCTCCACCCCCCTCTCTCTCTCTCTCTCTCTCTTTTTGCTTTTCATTCAAAATGTTACATCCATGTTGTTCGTACGTTGTCTAATCATCTAATCATTAATTATCTCCATTTATTTCTTCGAGACATTTAAATATTTTTTCTTCTTCAAATACCCGGTGTTTGCCTCATCATCTGGTAAAACAATCACGGATATCTACACTCCTGGTGCATTCATTTCCTTCATCTGACATCTTTATTCCTTTCCTGAAGTTCACATCTACACAATGTATGTTACTTTCTTATTTAGTCATTTGCATTCATTCTATCAAACAATTCCTTTTCCTCCTTTCTCTCCCGTCCAATGTTGAGTATTTTCTCGATTGTCTTCACATATCTCTCTTCCTCTATCTTCATCTCTTTCATCCCAAGTATTCCCAACCCTCTATCCTCCCATACCACCCCCCCCCCCCAGTCACGTTAATTCTCATCCTGACATGTGACGCCTCTGACACCCAGTGTCACCCCTTCAGGATTAACCCGCGAGAAAAGAAGGGAAAAAAAACGAACATAACTGCGCTCTAAAATAGAAAGAGAAAAAAATGTTCTCACGCGAAATATCAATTTAAGGATTGTTGTGTTTCGTGTCTGGGTTTGGCGCTGTGACGACACATGATGTGTTTTGCTGTGTTTGTTTTCTCCCTCTCTGCAATAATGTTGACATTTTATAGCGCTATGTGCCTGCTGGCACGTGGGTGAAACACTTTCACGCAATCGAAGCTCCTGACTGACGAGCGAAAGAGAGCTTTTTATACGGTGTTTTAGAGTGTAAGTAGGTCGACGCAACGAGCTGATGGAAAACTTGAACGAGAACGCGGGGGAAAATCAATATTTTTGCAAGTTAAGAAGAGCGTCCTCGTGGTTGTGAAGGCCGTGATTTAATGTGACTAGACAGTAACAAGACTAAGTGGATGTTTATAACATGCTTACGTTCATATAAGGGCAGCTTAAGACTAGACAAGAAGTAACACGATATAAATTGATTTTTATATTAAAGATGAGTACCTAAACTAAAGCAAACGTTGTACACATGGAGATACGGTTTGTCCTAAAGCGTTGTTAAAACAAACATACTTAGATTTAATTCCATTTCCATTGCTATATTCATTTGATGTAATTTAATTCATGTGATTGTAAACGAACTTTGAAAATGTCATGTTTTCTTTAAATCATTGTTAAAATATTGAGATATCGTTGTTTTATTCAATATAAGCCAAGTCAGATTGAACGAAACAGTGCATTTTACTTCTTCATCAACCTTTGTCAACAATATAACAAAACATGGTTTTGACTTCTTTTAAACCACTGCAGCAGAAAAAGTTCACTTTCTTGACCTAAATAATTGTCTACATGACGGCACATCTGGAAGAAAAAAAAAGATATT
The DNA here is from genome assembly GCA_035222895.1 of Strongylocentrotus droebachiensis. NCBI lineage: Eukaryota > Metazoa > Echinodermata > Echinoidea > Camarodonta > Strongylocentrotidae > Strongylocentrotus > Strongylocentrotus droebachiensis. Next base: position 163,802 of record JAVYIG010003884.1, read on the forward strand.
TACAAATGTATGTATGTCTATATACACGTACAACTGGATAAAACGGTAATGTTGCGGTATGTACATGTACATAACTCTACAACCCATGAACACATGAGCAATCATTGTCGTCACTAATAGCAAATTTGAAGCGAAGGGGGCTCTGTATCCTCGTGTAACCAACCGACTTTCGTTGACACTTGGGCACAGACTGTTCCTGAGTTACAACACTTATTTTTTTCATTAGCCAACCCCAAGCTCATGGGTACGAAAATATGCCCCCTGAAACAAATGAGCTTCTTACGATGTGTTGACAAGTGGTGATGGGGAGAACAGAAGGAGGGGCGCCGCTTGTTCCATCGCGAATTGGGGTATAGGCCAAACATTGGGGGTTTCGCTATAGCTTTATTAATGGAGGGGCGTCCTTCACTTTTTTTGCCGACATTCTTTTGCCAATAGAGAAGCAGCCTTAGCCTACATACAAGCCGATTGAATTTGCCGATGAAATATTTTGATAGGGGTAATTGTATCATCTTTTGACATATAAGTTTGCCAAAAGAAAAAAAGGTATAAAATATATATATGCTAAAAACCATGAAAATGGAAAGTAATGTTTTCCGACAAGGGTAACGGAAATTACTATCAAACAAACAAAAAGACGTCAAGAATAAATACGACAAACGAAATTGAAAAAAAAACAAAAAACATATACCGGTGCAAAGCAAAAATCCCTCACCCAACCCAAACCTACAAACTTCAACATGACCGACAGTTGTGAATTTGGTAACATGTACTTTGAGTTTGTGTGTATGGGGGGGGGGGGCGTCGTACCCCCATACGCCCCTCCGGCGCCGCCTCTCGAACAGGCGTAAGAAAGCTGTGTCCCACAGGTGTGATCAAACCCCACTGCAGGAGGGAAGGTCTTTACCAAACACTTCCATTGAATTGAGATTGAACGATTAGATGGAGACATTACAATGATGGAACGTTAAATGAAAAAAAGGAAAAGAAAAAATTGTGAAGATAGAATATAGATTGTGGTATTCCCTAATGACGTGGAAGGATTTTCGCCACGAACAAAAATATGATGTATTTACAATTTATTAAGATGGAGAGCTAACAGTCTGGCTTATCACTCAAGCGAAGTGATTTTAGGTCAAATATTTTTGGGGTTATATTTTGGGGATTTGAGGAGGATTTCTTGCTTTTTGTTCTCTCTCACGGTATGCGAATTTCATGGTTAGGGAATTCCGTTTGGATAAAGATGGCTTTTTGAGGAATAGGTTTTGATCGTAATCTTTTCCAATTAGCTGTTCGAATTCTGCACCCGTACATTCGAGAAGAGTGATGAAACTAACGCGTCGATGTAGTTTTGTTTTGAGGTGGCGATGCACGTGCAGAAATGTCTACGAGAAAAATGATCGTGATGTGGTGTAGAGTGTTTAAGGAAAGAATTTTTTAAAGCAAATATTATTTGAATAAGTTATAGAATGATGATGAGGTGGATTATGGTTATTGTGATCATAGGCGTAGCCACGGGGCTCAAAGGGGGCCATTCCCCTTTTCCTTCCGCTAAATATTCATCAACGGTACTAACCTAACCCTACCCTAGATGATTGAGGGACTCTGGGATGTCTCCCCCAGTCTGTGCCACCCCTCCCTCTGTTGAACAAGTCCGGCCTCGCCAGTGGTTGGGATAGTAATGATTATGGTGATAATTATGATCATGATAATGGTATTGACAATGTCTGAAGGGGCGTTTCATGGATTGCTATAACTAGTAAAATGCTAAAAAGCAAGTATAATTGTGTAAGTTCAACAAAAGGTCTGCTGTAGCATCAGGAAAGAAAGAAATAAAGAATGTAATACACAAATAAATATGTACACATTGAAAGCCTTTACACAAAGACCCCCCTGTTTCTAAAGACCAAATTGTTAGTATCTATTGAAAAGCATTTCTATTTGCATCCTTTATAAGAAGAAACTTGCGTCAGAACAACTTTCCTATAAACGCCGCATTTATTATCCCTGAACTGTCTTTATACAATGCCATATGCCTATAAATTTGCAATGGTAAAGAAAAGATGAGTCGATTTTATAGCAGTGCTTTCATTTCTCTTTTACCAGCTGTGGCAGAGATCGTGGTGGTCCAGGCTGCGAGGAACAGCGGTCTGATGAGTCCTGATTTGGCTGGTCCTAATTGGGGTCCAGGATCCGAATGCAGAAGACGGTTACGTAGGTTACAAGGCGGTCAGGGGATCGAAGCTGTGACGCCGCCTGATCTACACGGAGAATGGGTTTCGAGCAGGTGAGTCGTTATCATAACATTTGTCATCGTATGTAACAGTTGACATCGTGTGTAACGTTTGACTTTGCGTTGGGGTGTGATAACTTATGTTATCATGGTCATGTTGTGATAAGAATGTATGAATATGTTTATGGTATGAATTTTATATAAGAGTAAATGTTGAGGGCTGGTATCGGAGTTATGCTTTTCTTAGTTACGTTGCCGCCCATTTACGGTATAATATTCATGTTTCGTTGAGTTTTGTGTTGATGTATTCGTCTGACTTTCTGTCGGTAGAAAATGAGATGGAAAGGGAGAGAGAGAGGGGGATAAGGGTGGCAAAATAGCATGTTATATGAGACATACATACATACAGATAGACATAAAGACAAATATACAGTAAGAGTAGGAGACGAAAAAGGAACATGGAGAATCTTACAATATTAGGTTAAACTGGCAATGCAAGCTATATTATAAGGTTTAGCGATGATAAACATGATGATGATGGCAGAGAATAATCATTGTGAGTCTCTTGAGGCGGTTACCTAAAGAAGATGATAATATGACGATATCCATGCGGGCAACGATATAAGAAGTAACAAGAATGTCGAAAAAGGTGTCGGCTGTAAGAAAATATCATGAAGATATTGCATTTCCTATACCATAAAACCACGCCCCTCGGCATCGCCAATAGGTTACTATCATGCCTTGTGATCCCTCGTAAATCATATCTGCTACCAAACTTTCCTTATTTCTATCAATTCATTTTTCAAGTTCGCGTAAGAGCAAGCATACCCTTATGAATTTTAATGAGCTATGAATCATGTTGAATGTGTTAATGTCAAAAATGAACAAAAGACATGGCCTTCACTGAAGATCGAGCGACATCCCAAGGCGACGCGACGGGGAAACGAATATAATATATTCTCATGGTCCCCGCCCCCTCCTAACTTGCATCACAAAGCGCCCCGCTGAAGATTAGGGGAACTTGAGTGGACCCCCATAGATCATTTTTCGATCACTTCGCGTATCAAGGGTCTCCGATTTTAAGCAGACAGAAATGAGGGAGAAGCCAAAACCCTCGGAAATAATTTGTGAAAAATGGCGACGCACCATGGCTCGCAACCTATGGCAATCTTATTCATAGATATGACACACAACTAGTTTAAACATGACAAACAGATATTGACAGCATTTCTCGCTAAATTCATCCTACTTAAATCTTGTTGGTAAAGCAGTATTGATTACGGGTATAATTCATTAATTATTCAGAGGGAGATGATGCGATATTCTTTTCAAAATAGATGTGCCCCTGCTATCAGCATATGATATTATTAGGTGTATAGTGTATTTTTACATCGCTGTGTTTCTTAGATATACAGAGAGAGAGAGAGAGAGAGAGTAGAGAGATAGAGAGAGATACAGACAGCAGAGAGAGACAGACAGACAGAGACAGAGAGACACAGAGAGAGAGACCATTGCCCCAAAATACACGCAATAATGATAAACTGAAAATGTTAGAAAGCAGCAAACTTCTGTCTTGTTAGTAAAGTTAATAACCATTTATCATTCTGTTTTGGTTGATGATTTCTGATAACTTTACTCCTATTTTACAAAAAAACGAAAATGTCAACCAATCGAAATTCAAGTATTATTTGGAGTCCTCTCTTTCTTGTCACCCGTTAGCCGTCTGGTTCCGTCGATATCGTTGACCTTTTTTGCACAAGAGGCAGAAATAATACTTGAAGGGACATGGAAAAGACAGGAAAAATGGGTCAGGGGACCCCCTCCATCTGGGGGGGCAACTCTTCACCCCTTAATCTCAAGGGGTAGGGGTGCCCTTTAAATCTCGCTTGATCCAACAGTTGGTGTTGGTCGGGTGACGAGTGAGGTTTCAATAAGGGTCCTTATCGAGAGTGGTGTTCGGTCCGCCAGGAGATGGGTGTGTGTGTTTGTATGATGGATCTGTGGGCATATGGATGAAGTGTTGAGATTTTTAAAAGATATCTTACACAATATGTATTCGTAAAATACGTTTGGACGCTGTATATTTCTCATTTTAGAGAAATTAAAGATTTGATAAAATGAGAGGAGATAATGAAGAGGAGTATGCATATAGGAAAAAGAAAGGAAACCGATGCGAATGATCCACAAACTAAAGGCTGTATATATATGAGATGAAGTAGAGATACTATAAACATTATTCTATCTCAAACTAATAACGTATTTGCTTGTGACTGTAATATATCAGGCCCTCTTAATGATAACATGCAGAAATTGCTTCATTGTCAAATTGCAAAACCACCTTTTCCATTCCTCGTCGCACCCATCATTTCCAACCTTACCACACCTTCTCTTTTTACTTCTTCATACCCCCATTACCACCAACACCCCCTCTCTCTCTCCACCACCCCATCCCGCACCCCTCTCCTACCCTTTTCCATTCCCTCACCCCTCCACCGCACCCCTCTCCTACCCCTTCAATGCCCTCACCCCTCCACCGCGCCCCTATGTCCGTTGATTGATGGTATACGCTCACTTCATAAATCATAACAGCGAGATGATGATATATGAATCTTTACTCCCAAACTCGCCTAGATTTATCCCCGGGGACCACCTACAATTCCTTCGGCAAAAACACAAGCATTCGATCGCCGAAGTTCAACAATCAAATCCCGTTTTATTTTGTTTTTCTGTTGAGGACTGATTTTAAAATGCGTTCTAATGCCGAACTCGTCTTTATTATAGAGTTTTGTGAGAAACTCACCGCTATATAACCGCTATCTCGAAACTAAACATCAAGCATAAAAGTCGATGTTGTTTATCCAATACGTCATAACATTGGAACATATGTAATCTTCAACGTAAGTTGGCTTTTTTAATTATGATACAGAGATATAGAGGAATGCACTATTTCGTTCTAAAATGACTATTTATTAGAATATAGCAAATATTTTTACTTCAACAAACAAACATGTCAAGTTTTTATTATCAGTCGTTTGACTGAATGGTCACTCAGAGTTTTTAAGATTGTATATATGATTTCTGTTTATTTCAAGGCTGTTAAACTTTTTTTCTTCAGTCAGATGCATTTCTGAAACGAGCAGACTAATCTAATCTGTCAATATTTTATGACATAAAAGAACTATCCATGCAGAGTTCTAACAGCAACAAAGTTGTTCGTTGATGACAAACCAAAAGTTCTTTTGTCGGTCATACAAAATTAAAAACAAATGTTTGGAAATTCGAAGAGACATGGCTTCCAAACCCATAGACTTCAAGGTTTGTAAAAGCAAAATATCTAGAACGAACACAAATATGAAAACCCTTTTTCTTTTCTGTATTTTAAGAGCAAAGATGAAAATAAATTACTGTTACTTCGGCGATCCGTCAACGACTGTAAAAAAAATGCTGAAGAACCGGATATAAAACCAACGGGATCTTTGTATTAGGGTTATGTTTGACCTTTAAGTTCAAGGGTCATGGTCGAGGTCATCATCAGTGATGTCGATCATCCATAACTGTCCATCGTAAATACGTTGTCATGGTAATCAATGAGAATCAAATTTAATAGGCATGCACCCGTCCCTTCAAATTCAAAAAAAAGATCACAAAAACGGATTATTTATTTAAAATGTCGGAAAATGTTGTTGACTTCAGCCCCAGCTTAAAGATATAACTTATGTTTGATGTTTTCTATTGCCCATACTGAGAAAACTTTAGTCAAGGGAAACCGGACAAAAAAAATAGAAGATTTAAATGATCATGCTGTATCGTTTATCTTTAACTTTTTTTTAATCATTTTAGCGACGTTATTAACAAGTTATTGCAAAGTGGTAGACTTTTTTTGTTTTAAAACAAAGATTCTTAACCGACGATTTGTAGCTTAAAGATTTGAATTTGAAATTCAAAGTAACGAAAGAAGTTCGGAAAGTAATGACAATGATGAACGGCCTTTCATGTTGTATATCAATATCGTTTGAAAATAACTAAGCTTTACGTTTGTTCAGTTTAAAACTACACTTTGTCAAATCCGTAACTCCCCGATCTTAAAGTTAGCTTCTCATTCTCAAGCAAAAATGTCGCCTTTAATTTAATCTACTCGACTGAATCGCAATATCCGATTTGGTTTCCTTTGACGTAATGTAACGGTTCTCGTCTGAAAGAAGTCGTTATTATCCTGTCAAAAAGCTATAGTACTTTGGTATGGTATTCTTAACAGGGTTTTATCGGTACCCTCTTAAGCCATCTTTTCTTAAGTGGAAGTCTTTTTTTGAGGGAATTCCTTTATGAAAGGGAAACTCGAGGTAAACCTTTCGGAGAGTTTAATCTGCTCTCTGTCTCCCGCTTGACTTACGGTTTGTGACAATATGGCACTTTAACATTTACAATAGAAAGAATGTTCCTTTAATTAAGTACCCACTTGTGTTCGCTCACTATAATTGAATATAACGGCTTCTGAACAGTGAACCTTCTTTCGTTGCCCCCCTCCTTCCCCACACTCTATCTTTCATCCAAAGTAGAACATGGCTAGGTATTTCTTTTTCTTTTACTGTTAAACTGTTCTTAGTTGGGGAAATAATGACGTGTAGATATATCCAATCACATTGTTAAATAATGGTTATTACTTTTACAAGTCCTTTATAGAGTAAAGTACATCATATTGATTGACTGCTTATAATGTAAACCGTTTGCTATCGAAAGAGAAAAAACATTCACTTTGTCAATAATTCACTGGATGCCCTATTAAATTTCCGTTTAAAAAAAAGGTCAGGTATACTTTACATGATTTACTCGATTTAAGACGATCTAATAGATTGAATTTTGTCCGGCATCATGTCTTTTTAATAATGACAAAACTACGCTTCAAAACGTATTCCTCTGGCAAACTTACACATTTAGAAAAAGGTAACCGAGATTTAAAAATTGGAATAGAATAAGTTGATAAATAGGAAACAAGAAAATTCGTGTATATATTTTCTTATTACTACTTACATTTACAACATTATGAAGAATATGTTTGGTTAAAAATGCATGAAAAACTAGAAAACATGTCAACATCTTTTTTTTTAAGGAGAGAGAGAGAGAGAGAGAGAGAGAGAGACTATATATTCTTAAAAGTGCAGATCAAGAGAGGCACGCTGCTAGAATAAAAATAGAATTAGAACGAAAATTTATGACATTGATTCAACCGAGTTAAATTACCTTATAATTATAGTTACAAACGCACACCATATTTAGCATTGACTCACACACAAGTCCCCTGTAATGTATAAAGAAGAACATGGAACCAGGAGCTAGTTCCATGAACGCACCTGGCGTTTTATTTGGACATTTTTTTCGCGCTAACTGAATGAAAGGAGAGACTTTAATTCATACAATTTGATATCACGGCATAATAATACGATTAATCATAATTTTGTATCTCATCGTCAAAAGTATAGCAAATAATGCTATCGACCGACCTATGACATTAATTAAAGGGGTGGTATTACTCAAAATGATTAAAGCAATTTCCTATTTATCTTATCAGCGGAAAGGGTGACTAGTTTCTTTGATGAAACTGTATCGAGTCCGTCACCCATCAGACAAGCATATCTGACTGAACAGCCGTTAAAAAAAAGGTAATTGAGCACATAGCCAAATTCAGGGGCGAAGCGTGTGTCCACCCATAGGGGGGGGGGGGGGCTCTGCAAAAATAAGTGGATGAAATGCGAGAGAACAATGACATATACATGATGGAGAGAGGAGAGGGGGTTGGAGGGGGCGTATTATCTTTTGTTGTAACTGTATTTTGTTGACCCTTCCCTTTGTTTCTCATGCTTTCTCCCTTCTACGTCAATAAAGCGGGGGAGGTGTCCAGAGCCCCCGTTTCTACGCCACTTGCCATACCCGCGTCCCGAGACTCCCTATCTGTGACGGGTTAATTGTGATGATAAGCACCCGCTTTTCAATAGAGACTTATTATATTGCTATTATCATCCAAGTTGAATGCACGAATCCGGCCTCGGGGCAAAGAATAATTTCAATTCCTCCGAAGTTATTGGTTTTCTTTTTGCACATGCCGCCCCTGCTTAAACCAAAACCAATACAAAAGATAGATACAGAGGGATCATGATTATAAACCTATTACGAGACCATTGAACTATCACGTATTAGATTAAGCGATAACAAACTCTATTATTGTAGGATGGATTAATCAATCAAATTAAATCTATTATCTATTTATGTTGTTTGTTTGTCCGATTGAGATATAGAATTTGGTCTTGAGTGAACAAAAAGGTTCATAAAGTTAATCACTTAGAATACTCTAATAACAAAAATCCACTAGCTTGGTAAGTATAGAGACCAAGAAAAGAAAAGGGGCTTGGTAGCGATTGGAAAGAAAGAGCAAATACATCTGTGGAAATGACAAAAATATAGAGAGATAAGATGATAAATAAAATTCAATAGACAGACGCCAATATTTTGTAAAGGGGGCAAGATATAAAAAATACAGTTTTCCGAAAGGAACTCATTTTTCTTCGTTTTTTATAAACAAACGTAGATGAGTACCAATGAGCATTTCATCAAAAGTGTTTTTTTAATAACCTAACATAATGGCTTTTACAAATAATCTCTTCAAAAGACATTTCAGCTCTTAAAATGACTATGGAAAAAAAATTGTATGTGTATACTGGCAACAGGTTCTGATCCAGGATTTTGAGAATAGAAGGCACAATTTCGAAAAAAATATCTGTTGAGCAAAAATCAAAAATCAAATCAAACAAACAAACAAACGACACAAAAAATGAAAATAAATTAAAGAAAAGCAACAAAGAGAAAGAGAGGAAGAAAGTTTCTCACATTTCCAGTTGCCTCTAAGGGGGGCGTAAGTTACTTGTGCCCCCTCAGATTCGCCTCTGATTGGTCATATCAATTATTTATATGTAATTCAATCGCCAAATGCACTATTTTGCCTTGTTTACCAAACTCGTAGCTCCGTGGGAACTACAACAAATCTTATGAAGCTGTTAAGATAAATCTTCCTTGGAGATGATTTACTTGGCTCTCCTTTTGACTGTCTTCGCGCAAGAGGATGACGATGATTTATCCTAGTTTTTTCTTGAGAGAATTCGGGTGATTTATACCGGCGACAAGTGTTAGAGGCAAGATGGATTGGGCCTTGAGTGTGAACAGAAAGGTCTGTTCTCATGGACCTATATTCTCCCTGGGTTTCCGCCGCCTTCACTTATATTCTTCCGTTTTCCCTTTTACCTCCTCCTCCTCCTCCTCCTCCTCCTCCTCCTCCTTCTCCTTCTTCTTCTTATTCTTCTTTTCTTCTACTTCTTCTTCCTATTCTTCTTCTTCTTCTCCTTCCCTTCTTCTTCTCCTCCTCCTCCTCCTCCTTCCCCTCTCTTCTTCTTCTTCTCTTTCTTTTACTTCTTCTTCTTCTTCTTTTTCTTCTTTTTCTTCTTTTTCTTCTTCTTCTTCTTCTTCTTCTTCTTCTTCTTCTTCTTCTTCTTCTTCTTCTTCTCCTCCTTCTCCTCCTCCTCTTCCACCCCCTGCTCCTGCTCCTCCTACTCTTCCCCTCCTCCCCTATTCCCCTCCTCCTATTTCTTCTTCTTCTTCTTCATGTTCTTCTACTTCTTCTCATTATTATTATTCTCCTCTTCCTCCTTTCGACGCCACTTAACCTTAAAAATGATTTTGTTGTTATCAACTAAAATAAAAGCAAACAAAAACATGCGTGAATGTTAAATTTAATATATAAATGAAATTTAAAAAGAAAAAAAAAAAAAAGGAAAACGAAAAAGTGTGAAATGATCTTAGAGAATCACTGTATATGCTAGAATACTAGGTAGGCCTAATTGATCAAACTCGATTTTAAAAAGAAAAAATAGTGCCAACTTTTAGTTTTCCTAAAACAAGAGTGATATATGCCCTGCATCCAAGTTGACCTAGATCTTGGTTTATATTCCTTGTTTTTTGTATGGTCATACGTATATAGCGTTTTGAAAGCCGAAATGAAATATTTGCGACAACTAGGCGCCTGTATATTCATAAACCTACAACCGGGACTTATTTTCTAAATTTTCTGTCTTGAAAGTATATAGAAAACTATTTTGTTGGCCTACACATTTAAGTAGATAAATTTAAATGCAGCATTGGAAATGGCTTTTATGAACTATCGTCTTAGCTTTTTATTAGTTCTTATTTGTTGTTTGCTTGTTTTAAAATATTCAGTCCTGGCTGGTCAAAATTAAAGAGGGTCGTAAGCATGTTTACTACAATAGGAAATAAAGAAAATATGATTCTCTCTCTCTCCCCCCCCCCCCATTCTCCCTCGCCCCCCCCCTTCCCTCCACCTCTCTGTCTCTCTCTGTCTCTCTCTCTCTCTCCCCCTCTCTCCATCTCGCTCCCACCCTCTCTCTCCCTCTCTCCCCCTCCATCCTATACGTCCCAATCTAGTTGTATCTGGTGGAAGATCGCTATATTATAATCGATAATACAGGACGGGACAGAGACGAACTTGGCGATTGATTGACATTTCGACAGACGGGCAATTTCAATTTCAGTCATTTTTCTTTCATCTTTCCAATGAAACCAAAGCCACAGCCTGATGTTGTTTTTCCTTGTTTCATTCATATACTTCATCTTGTTTTCAATACTTCTCATCCACTTTGCTTTTATCGACCGCCCTTCATTCTTCCCCTCCGTCTTTGATGAAGGTTCTCACTCGCCATCTGCATTTTCTCGTCGCTATTCGTTTGTTCTTTGTTTCTTTATTTGTTTCTTTAGTTGTTTTGTATGGTTGTTTGTTTATTTGTTTGTTTGCATTTTCAATTATCGCGTTCTCTGACCATATTACGCTTCCAGCCAGTTTGTGAATTCACTGCACATTTTACACATGTGCATTTATCCACTCTTTTTATTCGTCATCCTCTGCTGTTTGTTTTTTCTTCTCTTTCCCCCCCAATATTTTACCTTTTAAGAATAATTATCCTTACCTATCAAATGCAGCGAACATCTATTTGAAAAGACCAGCCTACTTTCAACATCTTTGTCTACGTTTTGATACATTGATTGAGTGTTTTAAAAGTGAATAAAAGGCATCAAAACACCCTTCAAACTACGCGTGTTCCTGTCATAGGAATTTTTCACTTTCATTACATAACATTTTTATCAAACTTTTGTTTTGCTTTAGCTAGCGCATATTTACTGTCGTTTTTCAGATGATCACAAACATTTCTTATCACAAAGATAGGTAATTTAATGTTTTAAAGAATTATGTGAAGCGTCAGGTATAATGTCTTATTCTTTCATATTTATGCTGGCAATTTCATGTTGCCTATATTGTACGTGACAAACCTTACAAGGATTTGATTTTCTTAAGTCGCTTAAATCATGTTATTAAGTACCTGACCTTTTTTTTTAATGGCAATTGGGTCTCGTTCATGCCATTTTAAAGGTACTATGTCCCATTTGCAGGCCAAAAAAAAATGAAAAAGTTAAATTCCAACTGCATTTGAAAGATACTACTAATTTAGAACTTCCCTAAAAAAGGTGGGGCTTGAAAATGTCTTCAAGTGGGAAAATAATGACTATTAGTTGTCAAATCGACTTTAGGGCTATAGAGCCCAAAAGTAATAGTCTTGATTTTCAGACAATTGTACCAAATGGTCATACGTTTAATGCTGCGCAAAGATTCAATCAGTTTAATCTTGGCCATCACAAGAAGTGGTTTATTGATGTAGACAAATGCTCATGTACCCTTTACAACTCTTTTCATGTATGTTATTACCAAAGAAGAAAAAAAGCCAGTCAGTCACTCAATAGTGTCTGACAGTGAAGTCTAGCAAGTAAACGGGTTTCCTTGCATAATTTGAATATGAGGACACTGCTAACGTTTAAATTTCACAGATAGGACATACATGACATATTCATAATTCCTGCAAAGTTCTACAGAATTTGAGGTTGGCTGCAAAAGGGACATAGTACCTTTAAGAGTGTTTTCATTACAATATTTGCGGGTCACGAAGAGTTAAGATGATGGATAAGAGAGTGAGAGGAAGTGAGGGAAATAGACGGAGGGAGAAAGAGATAGAGAAAGGGGAGGGGGATCCGTTAGAGTTTCTATTTGTCCCGATTCGCTTAGCATAAAGCTCCTTGCACACGAGGCGCCATTTCGATTGCGCTATTACCTGCGCCAATCAATCATGTGACAGAAATTAGCCTAGGCCTATACGTCATTAATTTAAAGATGCATTTTTCATGTTGCATTAATTCTCTGTACGATGTTACCCACACACGCGTCAGAGACTGCGCCAGTCGCTGACCATACTGACGCAGAGGGTGTTTCATAGACTAGAATTGATTTCGATTTAAAAAAATAGTTAAAATAAAAAAAATCGAATTTAAGGCTTGATGAAACACCCCAAAGTTTCGTTATCCATTCTGTGTGCGATCTCATGCTGCGTTTCCCAAAACACCAAGATTATATGATTGACAGCGTATTATATACAGACCAATATTATGTCACCTTAATGCTCTGTCTATAAATCGGCGTGCTAGAAAACGCGATGTCAGATCTGAAACCACATGAGCAGCGAAACGTGATCGCGGAAGGCTGTATAGTTTATAGGACCTGAGAATGCACCCGTTGATGATGTGCAAAGAATCCTGCTTAGTTTCCACTGTTCCTTACAATGTTTATCATGTTCTCAATTGTTAATTGTGCTCAAATTTGAAACAGAGAGTGAGAGGGAGATAAACAAAACATTCATAAACTCTTAATGGAGTTATTGGATAGAAATTAAAAGATGAATGGAATTTCTATCTCTACTCAGAAATGCCCTAAGCAATAACTGGTCAAATCGGGAGTGGTGCCAACAAAAATGTAATGATATGAACAAGCTCGAAGAGTGGGAAATAAGCAGAGTAGATAAAGTGGACAGCCCCAGGCTAGAATAGGGACAGTGAAAGAAGCTAGGGCAATCATTAAATCGTTAGGACCTCCAAGGTCACCCTAGGTCATGTCCAAAAAAGGCGCAAGAGGTTTTAGATATTTTTCGCCGGTGTGAGCAGACGACATTGAACGAAATTTTTTCATCGCGCGGTGATCGAGCGAGACATGAAAAGGGCGCGAAGTGAAACTGTCTGTCGCTTTTTATTATCCTCAAAGATTTCTGTACGTTTGTGGCAGACTACCAGGAATGACAATACATAAATAACTGTATACCACGTAATGAGTAAGGCTTTAGTCGTCACTGATTTCGCCGTTGTTTTCCATTTGCTATTTAAAGAAGTTTATGTCTAGTTATAAGTGCGCGAATGTTCTAATATCTAAATGTATTTTATTGGCCTGTAAATTAATTGAAGTTAATGAAGGGAGAAGAGAACACTCCGCTTGCACAAATTTGAATTCTATGACAATTTAGCAAATAATTCATTATCTGTATCATTTGCAAACGAGAAAAAAAGTAATTTAAAGAAAACATATGAAATAATTCTTTATACATGTACGTGTATCACTTGAATACGAAAAATTTGCTTTGCTTGTTTAAGCTTCTTATTACTTTAAATGTTGCAAGGTTATCATTTATATTCGTAAAACTGTCACCTGTATAGGTGAAGTTCAGATATGGAAGCAACATTTTCCTAGCGGATGGAAAATAAGATTTAAGCACCTTTCCGAGAACTCCTACTTATATGTCATCACTTCTTCATAACATCATGAGGAAAAAACATGCATGTCCTCCGCAAGATGGCAGATTTGAAAGCTTACTGGGGTCTAATGATCCGCAAAATAGAATAATGATGTTGCGTGTAGGACTACTAGTCTTATTTAAACTACTATTTTCTTCTTTTTTAAAGTCCTTTTCTGGTTTGTGATTGATATATTTCAACCATATTATTGTATATTCGAGAAAACGCTTTTACTCGAGAAATTGTTTGTATTTTAATTTAACACTTATGTATTTAATTATTTGTCATAATTATATTATTTTTGCTTTAATTAATGAATCAATTTGACTACAGCATATCCCCCGAAAACAATTTCTTTTTACGTAGCTCTATAATCTATTCTATCAATCGGTGATGAAACGTAATGTCAAGATAAAAAGCTCTTTTTCCTGACAACGAAGATGCACTATTTCGTATTTTTCCAATCGATGAATTATACAAAATAATTTGATGCACATTTATAATATCAGAGATGATCGTTATCATAAACTCAATTAAAAATTCAATTAAAAGCTTAGCATTGAATGAGGCTGCTTTACCATCAAATCTGCGGTGGGCGGGAAATGATTGGCATCTTATGGGCAAAATACCCCTTGTAATCCTACCCCTGTTGTCATCTGTCTTCTATTTATATTTGATCAAAATCATATGGACCGTGGTCAGATTAAGAAGTCACTCTCGTTACATATTTCCAATATAATAAAAGGTTCGCCTATGTCTGTGTGCGCATACGAAGGGACCAAAGTCTACCATGATGAGTTGCTGACGAGCGCGAAATATGAAGGGATTTTATCTTGTCATTTGAGCTTTTAACTGGGATCCTGTTTTTGTATGTATCAATTTTGAAATTACATTGACATTTGAGGAAGATTGTGTTTGTCAGTTCCAGTTAAATTAAATTATCGTTATCTCTCGGGTGTGTTTGCATCTCTTAACCCTTTTCTCCGTGTCTGTCTCGGTTTTCTTTTCTATTCCTATTCCCCCTCGTCTCTCTCCATGTCTTTCTTTCTGTCCCATTGGCTCTGTCTCTTTTCAGTTCCCCAGAACACACCTCTCATCCTAATATGTCTCTCCGTTTATGTAGGGTTTTTTCTTCACATGCAAAAGCATTTCATGTCTCAGGGATGAATGTATAGTTTGGTTTTTGCATACATACACTTTTTGTTCGTGTGTCTGTTTCCCCCTCCTTTTCTTCAGTATCCCACCCCTCCCCCCTCTTCCTCTCTCTTCCCCCTCCCCCTCCCCCCCCCCCCATCTCTCTCTCTCTCTCTTTCTGTCACCCTTCTTCCCCCACTCACTCAGCTTTCCTTTAATACAAAAATTACCATCTGCGTGAAGCAATTCCGTATACCCCTGACAATGGCAACTCCGTGGCAAATGTATACC
>JAVYIG010003885.1:0-82215 GCA_035222895.1 Strongylocentrotus droebachiensis
CATTAAATCATTAGAGAAAGAAGACTATTCGCTGTACGTTCTCGACTTTTAAATTCTTGTCTAAAATTCTGTTCCTCCCCCCTTCTTGCGCGAAGCGCGGAAGCTTTGACGTTTCATTTAATTATTAGAGAAAGAAGACGATTCGTTGTACCATTCTCGACTCTTAATCCTTGTCTGAATTCAGTTCCCCCCCCCCCCCCCCTCCGCGCGAAGCGCCGAAGCTTTGACGTTTCATTAAAATTAGTAGAGAAAGAAGACGATTCGCTGTACCGTTTTCAACTACTAATCCTTGTCTGAATTAAAAAAATGTTCTTTGTCTGCTCCTCTTTCTTCCTACGTCCTCTCTTTTTTTCTTCTCTCTTCTCTTTTTTTTTTTTTTGGCGGGCGTTTTGGGGAACTGCCCCCACCGCCCCCTGGCTACGTATACGCGCCTGTGGTCAGATGAACATATTTTGATACCTTTTCCGCCCCCGGAAGCTTATGGGTTTAAGGCAATTAATTACCTAGGGCCCGCCTTAGGGCCCTAGCCCCTAGGTGGAATCCAGGGGGCAGAGCCCAGAAAGCTTAGGGGTATTAGGTATTTAATCACAGTTAGATGAGCATATTTTGATACCTCATTATTTTGTGACACTGGCTGTTAATTATTCTTTCTTTCTTGCTCTCCTTCTTTTTATTTCTCTTTAATATACTTTTTCAAAAAAAGTGAGGGGGGGGGGGGGGCCGGGGGAGGGAGGAGGGAGCCCGAGGCTCCCGATCCCCGCCGTTCCGCGGGCCCTGACATGTAGGCATCTCAAGAAACATATTTCTTGCCTGGCTGTAAATTTAAGAACTTGTCATTTTCAAACAAACGCTTACAAAAGTATAATTTACAAAAAATTGAGGAAAAATCTCAGAAAAATTATGTAATTTTAGCAGTATTTGTAAACCACCGTTATGGAATTAGAAATAAACCACGTTTGAATGTTATTTCCCCAAAGGCCCCCCCCCCCCCCCACTATCACTACGCCATTGCCCCGCCCCACCCCCCCCCCCCCCATTGTCGGCGGGAAAAATCGTAACTGATCTCCCCTACCTTTCTTCTTTCTCTTTTTTTCTTTCCCCTTCCTTTCCTTCTCTTTCTTTTAGGTTTGCTGGGGGGGGGGGGGGGGGGGAGGCTAGGGCCTTTTGCTCCCCACCCCGCTTCACACGTTGTTGGCGGGATTAACCGCAACTGATCTTCCCTTATTTTCACTTTTTTTTTCTTTTCTTCTTCCACTTTTTTGGTTCCCTTTTAGCTCACCTCTTTCCCTTCTCTCTCTCTCTCTCTCCCTTTTTTTTTTTTTTTTTTTTTTTGGCCCTCGATAATTTGAAAATTTGCACCCCCTCCCCCCTTGAGCGTCCAATCCCCCCAAAAGGCACGTGTTTTTTACACGTTTTTTTCCCAGGGGGGGGGGGGCCGGGCGGGCCCCCAGGCCCTCCCACCCTAGATCCGCCACTGCTTGTCCCACACAGTCAACTTGCCGAGTTCCAACAACTCGACTTCTCGTCATTTAACTTGTCTTCACTATTTCATATCTCGTATTTCTCATCATTTAACCCGTCTTAATTCTCGTCTTCTTATCTCGTCATCTAATTGGCACTTATAAGCTTTCGTAGGACTTACTAGCCGTCACTTCGTGGAAAACATGGACTTATATATAGTCCATGAGTAAGTCCGTGGTGAAAACATGCAGGCCATCCTTTTTACTAGGTATTTTCTTGTTTACGTCATCGTCATAGTGACATAATTAGATATTATTGTGGTTCGAAATTTTGTGAGGTCCGTTCAAGATGTTAGTGAATGATGTCCAACGAATGAAATGCAACAAAAAAAACCACACACAAAAACTGAAATTATATGCGATTTTCCTCATTACCGTCACTTCGTGAAAAAAAGGGACGAATATTTATTGGTGAATATAATAAGATCTTGGCTGTGAATTGTTTTATTTGAATCCGGGCTAACTCGCCCCGCGGGACATCTCGCCCCAGCCTTTTAGGCTGGGGCGAGATGTCCCGATATGATTAATCGATCGAGAGATACCAATGTGTATATGTTTGTGCTCATTGTGACTTAATAATGCCATTTCCAACCACAATCTGCAATGGTATTGTGTTATATGATACTATTGAAGACAATCTATAACTTCTCTTTAGGTAAAATGACAAAAAAAATGGCATTTCGGACAATTTACTCACAGCTCGCAAATCGCATTGCCGCACGTACATTAAATGTGCGTTGTATCGACTCGGACCACTGAAATTCGAGCAGTGTTTTTGTCAGTAAATCACTGCAAAAATATCATTTTCATAATGTATGAAGGTCTATTTTTGATTCCTGGTATACATTTCGTTATTGAGAAGTCGAATGTACTACGTTTTAGACGAGATGGCTGATGTTTGTTCACATTCTTTCGTCCTGGCCGTAAATTAGCAGACTACTGTTGTGCACCGCGCAGCAGCTCATCGCTCAGCTCAGTGTCCAGCTAGCAGTACAGCGCCGCCGCCGGGCGGGTCGGCGGGGGAATTCACTGACTCGGCATCCGTACCCGCTGCACTGCACTGCCCAATTTGATCGAGTGAGTAAACTAATCAAACTACATTCATCTAGATGAAATTCATCTAGATCTATATCTACTATATTATCATTAGTCATTCAGAGTAGAATATCCAATTTGATTGAGTGAGTAAACTAGACCACTGTAGCTACATCATTATTACTATTAGTCATTCAAGTTTTTGTATAATTACGCAGCCCCAACCACCTCCCCCCCCCCCCCCCAAAAAAAAAAAAATATATATATATATATTTGGCTCAATACGCCTCAGCTTGACGACAATTCAACACTTGATCTGAAAATGCTTACAGCTTAGTTATGTTCTTATATAATAGACTGTTGCATAGGCTTAGGAACCGGGGTGGCTTGGGGGGGGGGGGGGGGGGGCACAGATTTCATTGCGCCCCCCCTAATATTTTTGGCGGGGCTTATAAATATCATTGAGCCCCCAATGTTTTGGTGCGGCTTAGATATCAATGAGTCCTTAGGGGCTCAGATACCATTGAGCCCCCAATATTTTAAGTGGGGCTCAGATATCATTGAGCCGCCCCCAATACTTTTTGCGGGGCTCGGATATCATTAACCCCCTCCTCCCCAATCATTATATTCTAGGCATGAAACTCATGTATACCTATAACCTACAGACTTACAATTCAAATATAAACATTTTATAAATATTTATTTGGGGAGGAAGGGGGGGGGGGGGCTCAGACATCGGAACTCGCATATCATTGACCCCAAAAAATATATTTGGTGGATCTCAGATATCATCGAGACCCCCAAATATTTTGGCGGGACTCTGATATCATTGAGCACCCCCCCCCCCCCCCCCCAGCCTCCCCATATTTTGGTGGGGCTCGGATATCATCAGACCCCCAATTATTTTTGGTAAGGCTAGGATATTGTCACGGAGCCCCCCGATATTTGTGAGGGGCTCAGATATCATTGAGCCCCCCCCCCCCAATATTTTGGCTGGGCTCGGTTATCATGAGCCCCCCCCCCCTAATATTTTGTTCGGGCTCGGAAAGGCTATCATTGACCCCGCCCTCCTCAAATATATTTGCACACTTATGTTCTGGGCTGGAAGCTTCATGCGGTTCTATAATCTACTGATCGACTTAGTATTCAAATTATTATTAAAACTGAGAGTTTATGAATTTTGGAAGATTGATTGAGGGTGGCTCCTTTGTCAACCAGTATTGTCTCGACACACGTACTGCACACCAGCCAGAGGCGGCCCTCCCGGGGGGCAGGGGGGCACAATCCCCTCCCACTTTTTCAAGCACCCGAAAAGTGCCCCTTTAACTTGGTAAAAAGTGCCCCTTTTTACATATGAATAGTGCCCCTTTAACTTTGACAAGTGCCCCTATTAATTTTTTGATATCATTGAGCACCCCCCCCTCCAGCCTCCTCCCCATATTTTGGTGGGGCTCAGATATCATCAGACCCCCAATTATTTTTGGTAAGGCTAGGACAATATCACGGAGCCCCCCGACATAAACAAATTATTTTGTGTAGCCCTCTGTTTAATGTTTAAAGACGCATTTAAGAAACATTGGGACAATGAGTGGTAAAACAAAAGAAAGATAAAACGAATAAAGATTTCAAGTTGCAATGAGAATACTTATGTTCAACCTATTTCCTTTTCAATTTCTCATCTAATATTTTGTGTTTATAGTCTATTATTTGTCTTTGCCTCTTATTAAAATCTTTCAATAGACCTCATCAAATGCAAAATGGTGTCTTCTTTATGGAATGTTACATCTCCCTTAGTTGTCCTCGGATATACTAAAAATACAAATATATAAAACATCTCAGCTGTTAGCGAAATAGCGCTAATAGCGATTGTGATTATTTGTTAACCTTTTCTCTACCCACCCAGTATAATAAATGTGTCGGGATTGGGTTATAAAGTTTTCCACCTTATTACCTTATGTGGGTCAAGACATCCGTTGTATAGCTCTATGCTGGGGTTTTTCTACATTATTATGGCGATGTATTTTCTGTCATGCATTATAATCTGATTGGATATTATGCCACCTCTCCTTCTCTATCTCTCCCCTTTCCCTAATTGAACCATTAACAATTCTCCCTATATTTATCTCTCATTTATCAGTCCTTCGAGCTTGAGCTTTCTTTTTCTTTCTCTTTCTGCTCGTATTTCGATTGTGATGCTGCTCCTAATACTTTCATGTTCACATTTATATTAATACCTGAATTTAATCATGATGTGATTCAGAATTTTATTTAAAATAATTGCTATATATCAGTCATATAACTGTCTTGTTATGTTATGTGCTGAAAGCCGGAGGACCGAACCTGCTCATAGACCTTTTCTTTATAGAGTCTTGACGCCCTTCGAGCTTTCAATTCCTTTTTCCAATCATTTATCTTATAAAATAGAATACCTATTCTACTTTATATTCTTGTAGTAACTATCAGTATTTTAAATCCATATTTATATCCGTTTCTCTTATGTCTTACGTTAAGCTTTTAAGTTTTTTGTTCATATCCTTTTATTACTTTGTTTTGTTACTGTTTGAATGGATTGGAAATAAAGACTGAATTGAATTGAAATGAACCTGGCTTGAGACTCTTATTTGCAGCCCTGGCACTGAGAATTTTGGCCAATCTGCCAATAGGCAATACCAATTTGTCACAATGTTTTGAACTGAACACGGATCGTAGACAGTATAACAGGCATGCATGGTAAAATTGGTAATTAAGGAGTATCGAGACAGATTGGATGGGTCTCACTCAGAGTACTCAGTCCCTTTCTGCTGTGCTATACAATTTATTTAATACCAATTTATCTCTTTAAAAAATAACTTCAGGTTTTTATTTTTCCATATTCTCTTTTCCTTTTTTTGCCATCCATGCCCCATGTAACTACGCCACAAGACCAAAGATCTTGAATACATGAATACAAACTCGCACTACATACAAGGGTCTCAAATAGACTTCACCAGAGGCGGTGCCCCTTTTTACATAGGAAAAGTGCCCCTATTAATTTTTTAAAGTGACCTCCCACTTTTTCAAGTACCCTAAAAGTGCCCCTTTTTGCATAGGAAAAGTGCCCCTTTTTACATAGGAAAAATGCCCCTTTTACTTTGACAAGTGCCCCTTTTACATAGGAAAAGTGCCCCTATTCATTTTTTTAAGTGCCCCTTCCCATTTCTACCTCTGATAAGTGCCCCTTTTATTTTGATGCGTATAGAGGAGGAGGGGGGGGGTAGGGGGTGGGGGCTGCGTAAGTATACAAAAACTTGAAACCAACGCCTTTAATAATTCTTTTTTTGTAGACATTTTGTGAGGCAGCTCCCTCCAAAAAAAAAAAGGCGATTCGTCAGCTCACTTCTCTGCTTAGAGTACTATGCTAGACCCGTGTGATAGGCCCTAACATTAGATATAGCTATTTATTAAGTCTTTAACTTTTAAGAGTAAAATATGAATATCCGATTATGAAAAAAGAAAAATTCCATTCCTTCAATTTATTAATCATCATCATGTTAATCAGAGATTCTACCCTGAATGACTAGTAGTCAGAGGCGGCGCTCCCGGGGGGGGGGGGGGGGGCAGGGGGGGGCACAGTGCCCTCCCACTTTTTCAAGTACCCTAAAAGTGCCCCTTTTTGCATAGGAAAAGTGCCCCTTTTACCTTGACAAGTGCCCCTTTTTACAGAGGAAAAGTGCCCCTTTTATTTTGAAAAGTGCCCCTATTCATTTTGAAAAGTGCCCCTTCCCCTTTCCACCTCTGATAAGTGCCCCTTTTATTTTGACACGTACCCCTTTTCCTTTGAAAAGTTCCCATTTTCCTTTGCAATAAGTGTCCATTTTCCATTCTCATAAGTGCCTTTTTTAATCTCTAGTAAGTTCCCCTTTTTAGATACGAGAAGCGCCCCTTTTTCACTTTTGATAAGCGCCCCCTTCACCTCTGATAATTGCCCTATTTAAATCTGAGAGGTTCCCTTTTTTTGCCTTGACAAGTGCCCCTTTTCCTTTGTAAAAAGTGCCCCTTCCCCTTTTTAACTTGGATAAGCGCACCTTATATTTACACATGTGCCCCATTTCCCTTTTAATAAGTGCCCATTTTGCTTATGATAAGTGCCCCCATTTAAAGAAGAGCCCTTTTCCCTTCTCATAAATGCCCCTTTTTCTTTTCATCTATGAAAATAGTTCCTTTTCATTATCATAAGTGCCCCTTTTCATCCCTTGTAAATGACCCTATTCAATTCTGAGAGATACTCGTTTTACTTTGACAAGTACCCCTTCCCCTCCTGATAAGTGCTCCCTTCATCTCTTATAAATGCCCCTTTTATTTTGACACGTCCCCCTTTTCCTTCCCAATAAATGCTCTTTTTTTTCCTTATAAGTGTCCCTTCTCCTTCTCATAATTACCCCCTTTTCGTCTTTGATAAGTGCCCCGTTTATTTTAATATGTGCCTCTTTTCCCTTTTAATAAGAACCACTTCCCCTTCTCATTACCCTTTTAACAATGATATGTGCCCAAATTCTTTTCTAATAAAGACCCTATCCCTTTTTCATAAATGCCCCTTTTCACTTCTTATAAATGCCCCCTATCAAAATCTAATGGACGCCTCTTTTCCATCGACAAATGCCCATTTCCTTTTCATCCCTGGTGCATGCCTCTTTTTTTAGGTGTAAGAAGTGCCCCATTTTCACCTCTGATAATTAGCCTTTGTACTCTGACACGTGCTCCTTTTCTTTTCTAATAACTGTCTTAACCCTTTCGATAAGTGTCCCCTTTTCCTCTCATCATCAAACGTGCCCCTAATTTCAAGCGACTAAAAGCAATTTCCCCCAAGGCTCGCTCGCTACGCTCGCTCGTATAGTTATAGATGTTATAATTATGTAACTTATCAAAGATCTTTTCAGTCTTCCGTTATGAGAATGTGCCTATATAACCCCATCAGGATTGGGTCATTCCTCTTTATAAGATGTATTTTTTTGCACTGCGACCTCATAAATCTTTAAAAAGAATTCTCGCTCGCAAATGAATTTTTAGACCATCACACTCAACTGCAAAGATGATACGCAAAATCTTATATGATGTATAAATAAAAACAAATATTGAAATCATCCCCGATAATGTAATCACAATATAGGTGTATATACCAATGTCTAACAAATTGTATATTTTCCCTTTGAGATTTCCCTTTGAAGGTGCCCTTTTTTCCAGAAAGTGCCCTTTTTTGTTGGTGCCCCCCCCCCCTCCCCCACTTTGGAAGTCGCTCCGCCGCCTCTGCTAGTAGTAAAGATGATGTAGCTACAGTGGTCTAGTTTACTCACTCAATCAAATTGGATATTCTACTCTGAATGAATAATGATAATATAGTAGATATAGATCTAGATGAATGTAGGACCTTACCGTAGTTTGATTAGTTTACTCACTCGATCAAATTGGGCAGTGCAGTGCAGCGGGTACGGATGCCGAGTCAGTGAATTCCCCCGCCGACCCGCCCGGCGGCGGCGCTGTACTGCTAGCTGGACACTGAGCTGAGCGATGAGCTGCTGCGCGGTGCACAACAGTAGTCTGCTAATTTACGGCCATGACGAAAGAATGTGAACAAACATCAGCCATCTCGTCTAAAATGTAGTACATTCGACTTCTCAATAACGAAATGTATATCCAGAAATCAAAAATAGACCTTCATACATTATGAAAATGATATTTTTGCAGTGATTTACTGACAAAAACACTGCTCGAATTTCAGTGGTCCGAGTCGATACAACGCACATTTAATGTACGTGCGGCAATGCGAATTGCGAGCTGTGAGTAAATTGTCCGAAATGCCATTTTTTTTGTCATTTTACCTAAAGAGAAGTTATAGATTGTCTTCAATAGTATCGTATAACACAATTCCATTGCAGATTGTGGTTGGAAATGGCATTATTAAGTCACAATGAGCACAAACATATACACATTGGTATCTCTCGATCGATTAATCATATCGGGACATCTCGCCCCAGCCTAAAAGGCTGGGGCGAGATGTCCCGCGGGGCGAGTTAGCCCGACTCCTTTTATTTATATGACATTGATTGTATCTTGGCTGTGTAGTAAAAGCTGTGCTTTTGATTCTCAACATTTCAAACACCACTGTACAAAACTCAACTGATTTCACTAAAAATCGGTACTTTATTGACAATTGATGACACCTATATAGCAGTAAAATACATTTTTTTAAACTCTTACTGATGTTAAAAAGAATAATTTAAAAATTCAAATTGTAAGTCTAGTGTAAAACTTTGCTTACAGCTTGCATCGACATCTATGCGATGTTGTGTGGTGTGTATATTTGTGTATAGGTCTAATAATACCTGCCTCACAGCAAGCATGCAGTGCTAGAGGTCAATACGCATTAGCATTGACTCTCTATGCTTTGCTGGAGTGCCTGGATCGTGCTGCTGTAAATCCAGATCAAGTATTTCCCCTCGCTCCTTTCTTTAAATTGAAGTTTTAAAGCTTGTAGTTGTACGGTTCTGTGGTAAGTCCTAGCGTTTCAGGTTTAACTGCTATTAATTTTGAATGTCTAGTGTATGAAATCGAGCTAATAAAGGTCTATTACTAATACCAACTCAGGTTTATACAGTCCCATGTGTTGAAAGATATGTTATCATAATGCACTCGTCGGTAAGACTTTTGTATGGTGGTGTGACCAAAGTTCGCGAGTGACCTAATTAAGTTCGCTAATAAGTGGAGATACACGATCAACCCCCTGAAGAGCGCCATTATCTCTAGCACCCATACTGAAGTCTCATGGCATTTTGGCTCAGACATCATCCAGCAAGTAGACACCAACCCACACTTAATATGACACTTGTCTTGGGCATCACTCGTAGTCGTACCTTTTCACCATACGACCCCACTCCAGCAATGGCCTCACGATGAAGA
This sequence comes from Strongylocentrotus droebachiensis, assembly GCA_035222895.1. Classification (NCBI taxonomy): domain Eukaryota; kingdom Metazoa; phylum Echinodermata; class Echinoidea; order Camarodonta; family Strongylocentrotidae; genus Strongylocentrotus; species Strongylocentrotus droebachiensis. The sequence goes on from JAVYIG010003885.1 coordinate 9,489, forward strand.
AAAACTCTCTTCGCCCTTACAGGAGTTGGTGCCCATCGCTGTGGGCTTGCTCCAAGCACAGTATCTGCACTATGGAAGCGCTACTGTTTACCCAGAATGCTGTATGGAGTAGAAATACTACACCTGACCAAGAAGATGCTTTCTGATCTTGACAGAATCCAGTGTCATCTCTTTAAATCTCTTCTTGAATCTTGGGCTTCCACGCAGCACAGCCAACGAGGCGGTCTCCTTACTCGACAATGTCCCCCCCCCCCCCCCCCAGTATCAGACGAGGAAGACAAGCTCTTCCTCCGGCTCCTCGGTAAAGTCCTGCTGCTGCCTCATGACAGATTCAGAGCCATCCTGCCCTACCATCAAGAGTTTAGAGTTCACACAATACCAACTCCCTCCTCTTGAAAAGCTTATCAGCTCTCCACCTTCTCCCCACACTTGGAAGCTGCATGGTGAAAAGTGCCCTAGAAGAGGTGAGAGCTGATCTCACAGAAGAAGCTGTAAACTCAAAGTCTACTCTACAGCTCCTATCCAACAACCTTGACCAAGCGCATAAACTTCTTCTATCAACCATTCACCCACCTCTCTTTCCGACTGGATCAACCCCTCACTCTTTCACAATCTCTCTTTTCAGTAAAGATTTCAGTCTACTGACACTGTAGTATCAATGAGAAGTTACGAAATCCAATTAACATCCATCTTGCCGCGAATACAATCATGAATCAACAATATATTGTACGCACACGTGAACAGTGTACATACAGTACATGTCTTTGAATCATGGCTTTGCATTCCAACTTCTCAATTGGAGTATAGACTGCTCACGTAGACTTTTTTTTACTGTAATATATTTTTTAACACTTCTCATACATTACTGCACAACACTTGTGTCTAGTGCTGTGAAAATAGCGTACTACCCGGTATGTGTGAGACTACGCTACATTTGTTTGGCGCATGATCTGACCAGAGCTCATACATATTCATATATTGTGTCGCAATTTAACCTCTTTTCTTGGCTGGAACAATGACGTCACTGTTCACAGTTCTCCTCATTTTGAGATGGATGTAGCTATGGGGCTCAAACCAATGCAAGATTGACAAAAACATCGTACTCTATCTACCTTCGAATGTGCAGTTTGTAAAAATCTGTATTTAAAAAGATATAATATTTAAAAAAAATATTTTCTAGTTGTTAGAAGTGGCATTTGTGCACATCAGAAATGTTAATCTCTATCAAAAGTTAAGTTGGTGTATAAGTACACTAAGTTTCATCAAAATTAAAAAATTGTTGGGTTAAAATTTGCAGATTTTGGGGGTGATTTGACATGGAAGGAACCATTATATAACCCAAGCTCAATGCTAACAGTCTGGACCCCACACATTTAAAAATATTTACAAAGGGTTCATGCATTTTTATTTTGTTTAAATTATTTGTATGCATGCAGACTCTAAAAAGTCGCGCCCAGACCCCTCCGCAATAAGTTAGGTTGGGTGCGTTGTTTTAAACCTGAAAGTTCTTGGACATCCTATTGGAGCCTATTGGAGCACATGTTTCAATAGGATGTCGACAAACTCAGACCTGTGACTATTTTGAAAGAGAGGTCCTGTGTTACTTCTCATACATTACTGCACAACACTTGTGTCTAGTGCTGTGAAAATAGCGTACTACCCGGTATGTGTGAGACTACGCTACATTTGTTTGGCGCATGATCTGACCAGAGCTCATACATATTCATATATTGTGTCGCAATTTAACCTCTTTTCTTGGCTGGAACAATGACGTCACTGTTCACAGTTCTCCTCATTTTGAGATGGATGTAGCTATGGGGCTCAAACCAATGCAAGATTGACAAAAACATTGTACTCTATCTACCTTCGAATGTGCAGTTTGTAAAAATCTGTATTTAAAAAGATATAATATTAAAAAAAAATATTTTCTAGTTGTTAGAAGTGGCATTTGTGCACATCAGAAATGTTAATCTCTATCAAAAGTTAAGTTAAGTCTATACTTAAGTTGGATTCCATATTTTTAGGGTCTACCTTCTGCCAATGAGAAGGATTTTAGTGAGCAAACCTCTGCGCCCTCTAGTTTCTCTTGTGTGCGCGTCATGTTCGTTTGCTACCACAATTATTGGATTCAAATACTTCGAAATCTGCAAGATCGTCAACAAATGGTGAAAGACATACAGATCCGTGATTATAGGTATGTTGTGGAATGTACAATTGTATTTTTGTTATATATTTTATTCAATAGATATATATATATATTTTTTTCTTTCTGGCAATTTTCTGAATTGGACGACGAGCGCACAAATTGTAGGTGTAGAAGCCCGTGTAGAAGCCTTACGCCCGGGTATTGGCCCTTTTACTTCGGGTTAGTCATGGTAGACTACGTCTATTGGCTATGGAAAAAACAGTGATAAATTGCACATATAATTTTCCATTGCATGAAATGCATGAAATTTCGCGCCGTAGAACAGTTAGAACAGTAGAAGGAATATAATAAGTAACATTTCATGCAAAAATTAAGCAGTTTTTTCATCAACCTTCAACAATGTTAATACCGAATCACTTTAAGTTCTTCTGATTTGGAAAATTCTAAATATTGCATTTTTTTATTTTTAGGCTACTTGTCATACCAAAGAAGCAAGAAACAGAGTACTGATGAGGTTCATTCTTGAATCCATCACAAAGGAAGGTTCTCGTTGCGGTCTCATCAAGGAGCTTGGTTGCCATGCCAACCTGGCCATCGAGACGCCGACCTGTCTCATGTACACCAGAGCTGGAGCTGTTCCTCATCTGACATGGGATCTCGTTGAGAATATAAAGCGCAGACCGCAGTGTGTGCAGTTGACCTGTGCTACCTTGTGAGTAGAGACAGATTTCACCAGAAAACAATGTGCAGAGGGGGAATCTACATGTATGAACATGACAGACAAAGAAAGCGGACAAAATATACAGTTCCTCAGGTAGACAAAGGAACATCCCTTCACTGCAATTATATAAAAATGTGTAGAACAGGTGAATATGCATGTGACACCTGTTCTACACATTTTTACACAATTGCAGTGAAGGGATGTTTCTTTGTCTACCTGAGGAACTGTATATTTTGTCCGCTCTCTTTGTCTGTCATGTTCATAGTGAATGTGGGCGTTTGTTTTTTAACCTTTTCATTTTAGAAAATTTAGATTTAATTTATCAGAGGATTAGAGTGAAATGGCACAATATCAGTCTAAAGTGGTAGATAAAAAGATGAATATTATTGACTTTATACCTCACCCAAGGTGATCAGTTCATGATACATAGTTGAAGAGTATTGTTTACAGAGGGGGGGGGGGGGCGTGATTATTCTAAAATAAACTAAGTGACACCAATCCATGTTCAAAAGATCTGTGGCTACTTGGGATAATTTGAACTATACAAACAATACAATTGATCATTATTCATTTTTTTAGTACTCATATCCACCATGCAAGATCATGCTCAAAGCACTCCAATATTACCCCAGCTCTAGCTACAGGCTAATGCAGAGATGCCAACTAGTACGGAAATTAACGACCATTACGGCAGTACGGAATGTTGTCTAAAAATTATGTTTTTTTTTTTTTTTTTTTTTTTTTTTTTTTGCGCGCATAGGGATCTATCGTAGCAAGTGCTGTACAGTATGGTGGCCATCCAGCACTCGCTGCATGAGAAAGATGGAAAATTATCAAGTATTCTCTTAATAGAAGCCAATTTTTCATTGAAAACTTATGTGTTGTGATGAACTGAAAATCAATATTTAGCAACTTTGTGGGAGTAAAATCACAACAAATTTCAGATAATCATGCGCGCATGCGTCCGCTTGCCATTCTTTTAAGATTCATGGCGCCGCATAGGAAATTACTGATTTATTCCCCAAATTACTGATTTTGAGCCTTATGGTTACTGATTTGTGCTCTGAAAGGTTGGCATCCCTGCTAATGTGTCTGGTGCTCACAGCAATCAGAGAACTCCTTCGTACCAGTACCCATCTAACACCTGGGTGGAGAGTGACAGGTGAAAGTTAATGCCTTGCCAATTAGGACACAAGTGCAACCCGAGGCTTGAATCCCCAACCTGTGCATGTACTAACTCCAAACTTGTCTATCGCTGTTACAGAGTGGACCAGCAGGACTCACTTTCCAACTTTGGTAAGGGGATTGCTCAGTTTGCCAGCATTCCTGAAGATGGGGTCATCTATGCCAGCGTCCAAGACCCCGCCCACCCAGCCCGAACAGGATACAATGATAAAAAAGGCGTGTCTGTCTTTACCTGCGCTGGTAGAACCAAGGTAATACCTGTATAAGGGCCAGTGCAAGGTCCAACCACTCTTGAATTATGTTGATCATAAATTGACATAAAGATATTGTCTTATTTGTTGTTTGTCTGATTCAAGGCTCAAGTACTGTAGGGCTATCTGCATTTACAGTCATCAGATATACTGAAATTTTAGAAGTGGTTTGTAATGTATGGGACAAAATAACTTGGACACTCTTAATTTCACATTGAACATTTTGATAGATGTTGTTAAAGAGGGGTTATCAGGATTGCTCTATGAGATGGTACATGTATAAGCATGCCATAGATCAATTCTGAAAACTGTTCCTATTTTCATTAATACATCATCTACGCCAGTCCAGCTGAAATAGACTTCTATAAAATATGAACATACGACAAATTCTGAAAGAAATTAATTTTATCTTCAAAAAATATAAAAAAGTACCCGGTATTAGATTGTTTCTGCAATGTATTATCTGTTGTCCTCTCCCCTCCCCCCCCCCCTCCCACTCTACCTTCCATATGTTTAGATTGATTTGGGGCTGTTCATAACTCTACAAGAAGCCATCCAACCCAACTGGTTTGAGGCCCTGTGTGATGGGGACACACCCCAAGGATGCTCCGTAAAGAGGACCAGGAAAGCCGTCGACAGAACTCTCTCCCTCCTGGATGCTTGCATCGAGGCACAACAAAAATCTGAGGTTGGTGTTTTGGAACTGAAAGGACTCCTATGATGATGGAGCTGATTCTAATCAATTATTAATAGTAAAACTATATTTTAGGTTGAATTAATGCACTATTAGAATGATTATTTTTGTCCACAACATTATCTTTTGAGTCGTTACTGAAGAATATATACAATATACCAGTTCGTAGATACAATCTGAGCATGCACAGATAAAGGTCACTTGAACAAAATTGTAAAACCCACTGAGACTAATACTGGATACATGCTCACAAAAGTTATGTACTGGTAATCATTATTCATGCATGCACATGTGATGCATTTTATTGAACACAGGTGGAAGTAATCCTTTCAAAAGGGCAAACAAAGAATAACCTCCATGAATTTAGCTGTGATTATTCCAAAAGGGCACAAAGTTGGATTTATCTATGTTTAAAAGATATGTGGATATTTGGGGTCATATGACCCATGTGCTAACTACGAACTGGTCTTTTAGTGGAACTTCTTGTTTCAGATTGTAACTTGATCTTATTGTACTCTGATAAAATTGTCCTTTTATTCTCTCGCTCTCTCTCTCTCTCTCTCTCTCCTTACATATTTCCCCCCTCTGTCAGTCTCCCGTTTCTTTCTTCTCTCCCTCTCTCTCTGTCTCTTTTTGTGTCTCTCTCCCACTCTGTCTCTCTTTTCTTCTCTTCTGTATTTTTCAGGACCTCATTCTTCATCTTACATTCTTTATTTTTTGCTGCGGTTGTGTAAATGAGAGTGTTGACATGAACTGAAGTTGAATGACCAGGAAAGTAACCAGCGGAAAAGAAAAAAAAATCTTGGTATAAAGCTCCTCTGATAATTTTTCTTCACTCTCTTCTAGAAACTGCGCCAATCTGACATCTTAGGAGTCATTGAAGGAGGTCAAATATTGGATGAGAGGCAGAGGTCAGCAAAGGAAACGGCCCTCAGACCAGTGTCTGGTTTCGTACTTGATGCTCTAGCTGACCAACAGATGGATAGTAGCACCAAGTTTGAGCTCATTGAAGCTGTGCTGGTAAGCATTTCATACGCTCTTGAAAGATTGTACGACACTTGCTTCCACAAAAACTGCCCCATGCCAATTTCGTAAAATTAACTAACCAAGCTCTTAACTTCAACCTTTGACCCTACACTTAACCTAACCCTATTAACATTATACCTAACCTAAAAGCTAATTGCAACCCTAACCTCAAACCTATTTTGTTGATGAAGTAAAACCAGCATCACTGTTCTGTATCATGTTTTAATCAATAATTGACCGTTCTATCTTTGTGCATCTGTCATAGGATAATGATAGTTACTTTTACAATGTTTTTTTATACTTGTACATAAGGAGAAATAAAAATAAAGACGTGAATGTCACTATTATTTTTCTTATTCTGGAATTTTATTTTTGTCATGTGTGGTACAGAAAGAGCTTCCAGACTCCAAGCCCAGACTACTACCTGGTGTTAGCAAACCCACTGATGTACTGCAAGCAGTAGAGGCAGGAATAGACATATTTGATTCTTCGTATCCTTATAATTTAATGGTTACATTCTCAAGAGTTGTAGAGCCTTGCCAATGGGGTGGGGAATCCATGATTCTGAAAGAGATCTGGACCCCATTTCACAAAGCCTTTTTTCAATGACAAATGACAAAAATCAGTGACAAATCTGTTGATAACCAATCAGAAGCAAGGATTTCAGTAGCTTATAACAAAAACTGTCATTTGTCACTGATGACAAGTTTTGTGAAACACCCCCCTGCCATACTGCAATCCATTCTTTTGCGTTTCGTGTGTTTGAGAGCCAGAAGGGCATTTGGGTCATTCCATGTCAATTCACCCAATGGTTTTAACCCAACCATTTTTTATTTTGATGAAACTTAAGTGTACTTGGTGAGTGTGATCTCACAGCACCAAATCTCAAATTTTAGGTCAATCGGGTGAGGGGTTTGAACCCTTGTATCTCAGGAACTAATGGGTCAATCTTCAGAAAATTGGTATTGTCGGAAAGGGAATTCAATAAGGATTTCAGATCTGCCATCATTTTGGAGATTGGTACATGTTGGGGTACTTTGACCTTTTGACCTAAGATTTGAGATTTGGTGTATAAGTACACTAAGTTTCATCAAAATTAAAAATTGTTGGGTTAAAATTTGCAGATTTTGGGGGTGATTTGACATGGAAGGAACCATTATATAACCCAGGCTCAATGCTAACAGTCTGGACCCCACACATTTAAAAATATTTACAAAGGGTTCATGCATTTTTATTTTGTTTAAATTATTTTTATGCATGCAGACTCTAAAAAGTCGCGCCCAGACCCCTCCGCAATAAGTTAGGTTGGGTGCGTTGTTTTAAACCTGAAAGTTCTTGGACATCCTATTGGAGCCTATTGGAGCACATGTTTCAATAGGATGTCGACAAACTCAGACCTGTGACTATTTTGAAAGAGAGGTCCTGTGTTACTCTTTGTCTAGGAAAGCTTTGTCCTTGACAGTTGATACCCGACAGATATCCATACCAAGTAACACAGCGAGGCTGGGCTCTCGTGTTTCCTTGTGAAGTACCACCTGTTCATTCTCAAGTGATAGAGGCAGATTCTACGGGCTTGAGCCAACTTCAACAGGTCAAGGATGCTAGTGATGGTCAAGGAGAGAATGACCAAATTGATACAAGATTTGAGTTGGATCTTTCAGAGAAAAGGTTAAGGAGGAATTTCTTATAATCCCTTTTTTTAATAACTTTATTTTGAATTGGAGCTCTTGAGTAATTAAGGTGAACTTAAAACCTGGATATAATTAGAATGAGAATATTTATTTTACATTTTCTGTCAATGGTATGAACATTTCTATTTTTGTTTAATTCTAGTTTTCTAAAACTCTTTACATTTATACCACATCCAAGCACTTTTCATTTATTCAATGTGTATATGTAGTGTGTTTGTTGAGGACCCCCCCCCCCCCCTGTTTTTGGTTAGTATAGTATTAATGACTGCTTTGAGAGAAATAGTTGTTTTTATATGCTCTCAAAGCAGTCATTAATACTATACTATCGCCCCTGGGATATGCAGTTACAGAAGATCTCTTTGTCCGTGTACACTAGGAGATGACACTACAGGAAGAACACTGACCACCTCCAGGCAAAGCTTGAGAAAAATTTGTTTAAAAAGGAATACAAAAAATAGCTTTCAATATGCAGAAACTTACTCATAAAGACTAGTTTACCCATCCTGTCTGTGAGCGCTTTTTATAAACAGATTTCACTTTACATTCTGCTTTGATCTATCCAGGTTTGCTGAAGATTTGAGCCCAGTGTTGAAAGGATGCGACTGCTACTGCTGTACGCACCACACCAAGGCATACATCAACCATCTTCTCAATGTCAACGAACTATTAGCCAGGGTGTTACTCATGGAGTAAGTACTGAGCATGCACATTGTATTAATAATAATAATAATAAAAACGTTACTTACAAAGCGCTTTTAAAGCCCATCTGTTCTAGTTTGGCCAGGGGGATTAGACCTCCCTGCAAGGTCACTGACAGGTGGTTATTTCATCAAATCAGCTCTCAATTAACATAAGAAAAAGGGGATCATGGGGGACCAACAGGCACCGATTAGGCATTGTTTGCTATATAGAGGGTGCAAGTAGTGCAGTGGGGCTTTAAGTTACATAGAAGAGATTTTGAAGTACATAAAATCTGTTTTTGCTTGGCAGAAGAGCATGAACATTAATTTTGGCCAAAAGTTTGGTTAATTTACAGGTGAGTTGAAAGAATTAAGAAATAATAAGCTGAAGTTTGAAAGGACCGTAGTGTATCCATCAAATTCTGTAGAACTTTGCATGAATTATGAATATGTCACTTACGTCCTATCTGTGAAATTAGATGTTAGCAGTGCCCTAGTATTTAAATTATGCAAGGAAACCTGTTTACTTTCTAAACTTCACTATTTGGTAATAGCATGCATAAAATGAGCTATAAAGGATATGAGCTTTTGTGCACACCAATAACCCGCTTTTTGTAATAAGTTAAGCCGATTGAGGACTTTTTAGTTAATAATAATAATAATGAATTTATATAGCGCAGCTTTTATACAAAACATTGGTCTTGCATTATCTCTTTGAGCTATTTTCTTTTCAAGATGTGACCAAAGTAAGAGAATTCTGATTAATTATGCCTCCGTTACGAAGTAGCCGGAGGCATTATGTTTTAGGGTTGTCCGTCGGTCCGTACGTACGTCCCGTTCTTGTGATCGCGTTATCTGAAGAACCGATTGATCGATTCCTGCCAAACTTTGGTCATGTATGTATCTTGCAGAGCCGATGAACTGATTAGATTTTGGGGTCACGAGGTCAAAGGTCACAGGGCTCATTAGGTATGCCAAAACAGCTCGTGATCGCGTTATCTGAAGAACCGATTGATGGATTCCTGCCAAACTTTGGTCATGTATGTATCTTGCAGAGCCAATGAACTGATTAGATTTTGGGGTCACGAGGTTAAAGGTCAAAGGTCACAGGGCTCATTATGTATGCAAAAACAGCTCATGATCGCGTTATTTCAAGAACCGATTGATGGATTTCCGCCAAACTTACGTCATGTATGTTACTTGCAGAGCCGATGAACTGATTAGATTTAGAGGTCATGAGGTCAAAGGTCAAAGGCCACAGCGCAAATTATGTATGCAAAAACAGCTCATGATCGCGTTATCTCAAGAACCGATTGATGGATTCCTGCCAAAATTAGGTCATGTATGTTACTTGCAGAGCCAATGAACTGAGTAGATTCTTGGTTTATAAGGTCAAAGGTCATGGGCTCATTATGTATGCAAAAATAGCTTATGAACGCATTCTCATTAGAACTGACAGATGGATTACTATTTAACTCAGGACATCTTGCAGAGCCAATGAACTGAGTAGATTTTAGGGTCATGAGGTCAAAGAACAAAGGGTCATATATGTATATGAGAAATTGCTTGTAATCACGATATTCTGAGAACCTGTCAATGGATTACAATTGAACTTGAATTCGAAAAATTTCTTCTGTTTTGGTTTGTAAAATTGCTCTATGACGGAGGCACCATCTAGTTTTAACATATCTTTTCATTTACGTGTAACTTTCGTCTCATGTTAGTCTACCATGTGGCCCCGTCTTTCATTGTCTCTTCCTATGTTCCTTTTCCAGCCACAACTGTCATCATTATTTTGAGTTCTTCCACTCCATCAGGACAACACTAAAAGATGGAACATTCCAGAAGCTGAAAGAAGCCATCAACAACAGATGACCTCGGTAATCCATTTTGTAGGTTTATCATAATTCCATGTAGTGCAGTCAACAGTACAGACATTCAGGACAATATCCTGCAGAGGTATAGACCCTGCTGTATTAAAAATTTCACTTTTATACTTGTGTGGACCGTCACCAAGCCCTGATTGAAATATATATGTGAAAGAAATAGAAAGTACATAACATTGGAGAATCGTAAAAAGAAGAAAAGTTTCAGAAACTGAAAGAAGCCATGAACAACAGATGACCTCCGTAATTCATTATGTAGGTTTATCACAATGTCATGCAGTCAACACAAACAAGACAGATCCTTCAGTGCGCAGCCCTGTAGTTTTCCCAACCCATTACCGGTATATGAAATTCCACTTATACAGTCAAACCTGTCTATAGTGAGGGAATTGCACAGGCGAGGAGCAATAGAGGAAAATGCCTGGTCTTCATATCCCTATTTAGTGGTTACATATACATTTATAATCTGGCTTCCTTTCGAATGTTATGACAGATTCTGTCAAGAGGTATTAAAATGAGTTCAATGGAATCTTTTTGGTCAAAGCATTGGACATTTTTTTTTTTGTGGGGGGGGGGGGGGGGGGAGAAGCTGTGAGACAAAGACAAAATGAAGAAGCTTTAAATGAGGTAACAATAAACATGTTTATTGAAATATTCATTTAAATATGGCAAGACACTGTTCACTGAAGATAAATAGAACGCTATATTTTTAACGCCAATGCACAATTTCAGATGACTAGAAAGTTGCTTTCTTACTGATGCACAAGTTCATGTTTATATAGACATTGAATACTTGATGATTTGATCAAAACATCCAGATATGAGAATTTTTTACACTGCAACTAACATATCATTTGCGAAATTCAGCAAAGAATTAATTGATTGATTGATTGTGGTAATAAACAAGAAAACTTAATTTGACTTCTTCTATTTTGCCGACATTTGTATCACAATTTAATAACGGTACACAATAATGTAAATTGTCTGAAGGAAACATCATTTCTAATACAAGTATATCTGAGATACATGTATAAGGACTGTATTTAGAATATCAAAACAAATAGATATTATTTGATTGTTTTAAAACAGAAATTGTGATGCACATCTGCACATTTCAAAAACAATGTTTTTTTGGAGAGAAACGATGAATTAAAAAAAAAGCTTCATTGTAATTGTAGTTGCTTATTTCAAACGATTAAAAAAAACATTGTTCTTGCATCTTAAACATTTTCGAGAAATTTATGCAGAATAAAAGAGATTTTTTTTATATGAACAAATATACAGTGTTTCTTAGTCAAGTATTTGATTGTCTTTAGCTTAAATTGTATTCACAATGTAGTACATAATTTCATCAGAATGGGGAAAAAAGACATGTAGAAGACTTTTTGACAGAGATTTCGATTAGGCCTAAAAAAAACAAATTGATGACTTGGCGTAACGGGTCACTGAAAATTAGGGTAGGTAGGGCAATTTTTTTTTGTTTTGTTTTGTTTTTGTTTTTGTTGTTGTTGTTGCTTATATTTGCATACATGAAATTAGCCATTCATACACATACATACATGCAGTGGCGTAGATAGGTCCTCAGACCTTGGGGATGATCTGATGAGAGGGGTAGACCACAATATGTTCAAATAACTCCACGCACACACACACACATATATGGACACACACACTGAGTGATTTCAAGTTGGGTGTTAGTGTTAGTGTTTAGAGCATTCAAGAGCTCTTAAATCGAGCAAAAAAATTGCTGATGAAATTAAGAGCCCGATACCGATTTCAAAATCGATAGCTTAATACCAGCTGTGACGTCACCACATACTTGATTTCACGACGATGATTTAAAAATAGTACATAAAAACTAAAGATATCATGAAAAGTACATAATAAATTTACACCTATTTCTTTGGTCTTATAAAATAACTCATTTTATACAAAAGAATATATGAATTACCTTTTTCACATATTTTTATTTGATCGTCAGACAATAAATTGGCGTCGTTCGTGTGTTGACTGTGTGCGGGTACAACACTAACACCGAACTGGAAATCAACATTTGCTTAATCCCTAGGGGCTAGTGTTAGTGAATAGGACATTTGTACGTAAAATTTTAACACCAGCCACAAAGGTCGGTTCAGCAGACGACAATTTTGCAAAATCCATAACACTAGCTACCGGAAGTTGACGATATTCAGAGGTCAAAGCCTTAACACCAGCTGATTTCCATTTGGGTGTTTGGACTGGTGTTAGTGTTTATTAAACACTAACACCAGCCTTAAACACCCAACTTGAAATCACTCACTGTGTGAGCAAAGTGAGCAAGAAATTGTTGAAATCTTGATCACCTTGGGACCTGGGGGATGCATACATACACCTGCCCCCCCCCCCCCCCCCCCCCCCTGATTGTTGCTTCAATGTCCACCTTCCGAAGAACGCTGAATAAAACGTGAGCACCAAATTTACCCGTGAACTGAACGCCATAGGACGCCATGTTGGGGATACAATCGCCTAGCGGTACTATGGCGTACCTGCACTCGGCGCGCGAGCTGGCCCAAACACGGCGCGGCAAAGCCCAGAACGAAAGCAACAAACATCCGGGTTTTCCCCACTGCGATATCGATATTTACGCAATCGCAATCGGATAAAAAAAAATAAAAAAGCGTAGGGTCGGCGATAAAAATAGGGTCGGGCGGGTTACGCCAAGTCATCAATTTTTTTTTTTAGGCCTTATGACAATCATTTTTCTTAGAAATCATCTATAATTCTAAAATCTTGCTTTAAATATGACAACTAAGACCAATGCGTCATCGAGCCACGTGACCGTATTTCCCCTTTGTTTAGGGTTGGAGCTTAGCAAGCATGAGATCTGTGAAGAATGGATGGTTATTATCATTTTTTGCTCAATATAGAGATTTTTCTGAAAAATCTGAGGCTGGAATATTGACAAGTAGAGTTGTATTCATGTTTTGAAAGGCTAAGTTAGTTGGGTTTGAGGACTCCTTTATCCTTCTTCTCTTGATTTAATGTACATAACATTTAATTTAGTATTATCAATAGAATGCAATAGCATTTTGCCATGAGCATGCATAGTGGAGTGCTGCCATTCATTTCCACTCTATATATTTCAGTTTTATTGAATTATAAATAGTTTTTTCAAGACCTGAAGGACTTATTCCAAAGTTAATTCACCTCGGTATTGTTTGAATACTGACGCAGATTTCATAGTTTCGTCTTTCCTTGATACTCTTTTGATTGACAAGACAGAGAATAACCAGTCCACAATGGCGCTCAGCACATCCTTGTGGTCCTCATTGGGAAGTACTTGCCTTGCATCTCGGAATGCATAAAGAATGAGGAGAATGTAAAAATTGAAGAGGAGGAAGAAAAGAGCAATTGTCATGAAGATGAAGTAAAGTGGGCCTAGCGTTGCATGGCCATCACTAACGTCCATGAATTCCTCGTAGCCCCCCTCTAGGAAGAGGAAGATAGTCTGGAAGGAGAAGGCCACATCCTTGAAGTCCATGACGTCTGAGCCAAATGTCACACAGAACAGAAGAGCAAAGGCAAATAGGAAGATCAACACCATGAGAGTGAAGATAAAGAACTCGTGGGTTATGTTGGAGAATGTGTGGTGGATCGTTTGGATACTGCTGTTGAAACGCAGGATCTTGGCGCAACGGAGTGTGTTGATGAATACTAGAAATCCTGTAACAGCCATGAAGGTTTGATCCATGATCACAGGATAGAAGAAGGAGGTGAACTTGGAAGGATCCTGGGTGTAGTCCTTCATGGCTTTGTGCAGAGAGATCGCCCATAGGCTGTAGAATACAGCAGATAGGATGGACAAAACTATGGTCAGAATGTTCAGGATATTCCAGAATCGGAAATATGCCCTCTTCTTGTGTCTCAGTTTCCTGATTTCCAAGTGGATAAGGCTAGGATCACCAAAAGGTAGACACTCTGGAGGGCCAGGTTGATTTTATCCACAACGGTTTCCAAGCTGAAGATCTTGAAAGCATGGAACTCTCCTGTCGAGACAAGATTCCCCATTGTGGTAGCCTCAAACAAGACGGTGCAAACACACATCAATCCAGTATCTGCACTGAAGACTGTCCATTCTATATACAGAGCCCTCGTCAGTTCGTCCAACCACTTCCGATCCTCAAGTTCTTGGAGTATGCGGAGGGTGCTGCGGGCAGTCGAGCTTAAGACCTGGATGTAGCCACCTTGTGTGTACAATGCAACTGTACCCATGTGATAGCTCCCGTGGGATGATCTTGATGGTGTGAACTTCCAAGGACCATAGGAATCTGGGACTGCTTTAGATTCTGTTTCATCTTCAAGGAGTTCTGACCATGACGCGTTGTAAGTCTGCTGGTTGGTATGACTTTGAGATCTTAAGGTTCCAGTGCAGTTCACAATGTGTTGTGTAGGCTTGGGTGGAGTACAGACATCTACATGAGGAAATAAATAAGTAAGCTGGTTTTACTAACATATTAATGTAAGGAAACAATGGGAAAATTCCAAGGGAACCTACAGCAAAATCATTACAGGCAATGAGATATTTCCCCTGTGGACAACGGAACTATTATTTCACATGCTACTCATGTATGTCTGCATGTAAGTATGAAAAACTCTATTCTATCAAAGTTAATGGGTGACTTGGTGCATGTAAGAATTATGCTAAACCTCTTTATTCTCACCGGGTATGATCCGGACCTGTCTCAGTCTAGCTCGCCCTACTCTGTAGGTGCTTTCATCTCCTAGGAATCCCCTGTTTTCTCCATACAGCTCTGGTACGAACGATTCCTCCAAGTACCCATACACATCATTGATGGAGGAAACCTGATGCAGAAGGATTAATTTTCATGAATAGGAATTTATCATTTTACAGTTGAACACTGTCACACGACTAGGTCAATCGAAGAAAGCTTTAAAAGATACCGCCCACCTTCTCATGACTTTTGCATAGAAATGCTACAATACAGAACTCCTATATTTTGCACACCTAATTCATAGACATCTTTACAAAGAAGAGGAAATTCCATCAGCTGCTTTGTTAGACGTAGGAGTATCAGTATTTGCAAATACATGCAGGTGTAGTCACCATTTAGAGTAAAATCTAAATTTGAAAATACTGATAACCTCGCGTAAGTCAACTTAGGCAATCTTTGACTTGTGCGTGATTCCTAGAAATTTGACTTACCCATAGGCCTATGTACTACATAGTCTTTAATATGAACGCACTTTGTTATGTAAAATCCATGCGAAACAGCAGTGATTTTGCTAAAGCAAAAATCCAAGATTAACAAAGGAATCTAGCAGCATGAGAACCAAGAAAAGAGAGAGAGAGCTATATGCTACATGAAGATGAAATGGGAAGGGGAGTGGAGGCAGAGAGAGAGAGAGCAAGAGAGGCGGATACGAGAGAGAGAAAAGAACGGAGGAGCGGGAGCCAGAAAGTCTGGAATACAGGGCCACCGAGGGCGTATTTTTTTTAATTATCACGACTTGCGCAGTTATATGACATATACAGGGTCGACTGTAGATTAAAACAATTTCACCTATGAAGGGACTCCAACCTTCAACCCCCCAACCCCCCAACCCAAGAATAACCCTTACACCACACCTTTGACGAAATAAAGCCTGGAGCAAATGTTTCATCACCCCCTAAGAAATCTTTCCAAGAGAGACTAACACAATTAACTCACATCTTCAAATCCTGCAGTGAAAGATTCAGCCACGGTTTGATGAAACAGGTAGTTGTTGGGATCCCTCTGGAAGTGGGCTACTTCTAGGGCTAGGACCACCAGAAGAATTTGTCCCAGGAGTTCTTTCAGCATCTTACACATCTTCGCTTGCGCTTCCTGTCGTTTTCTTGCCTGATTCACAGACTCGATAGTGGGTGGTTGGTAGTAGCGGGCAATGGTGTGCCGTTTACCTTTACCTTTAGCATTTGCTGGAGTCATGAAGACACCTGTGTATAGATGTATTGAACGCTTTAATTTTCAGGCATGTACATACCATTAGTAAAATTTATACATGAACTTGAAATTTGATACCTTAATTAGTTGGTTCCTATAGACTACCTACACTTTGATAGGCTACATCGGACACAAAATATTACTGATGGTTTATCAGAGAGCAAGCAGAGATTATTGATCTACATGTAGGTCTATGTTGTGAATGTAAAAAGAATCTGACACTTATAGAGTTCCATAAAACTGGATTCTTTATTGTCGTGAATCCTGACAAAAACCAAAGTGGAGATGAGACAGAGCTTGAAACCAGTTAAGTGCCTGAAATCTGGCACCCTCCCCCTGAAATACTTGCCTGTGGTTGGATCTGTAAAGAGGTCCACACCAACATCATCATCCTCATGTTTCTTCCAGATAACGGCAGAGAATGCAGCCACCAGGATGACCTTACCTGGCTGCAGGACAAAGATGCTCTGGAACAATGAAACCGTCATGCTGACCAGCCAGTCCATGGAGGTCTGGAGGCCATAGGTTAGACCATACAGGATGACCAGGTAGCCACATAACAGGTTGGTGACCACTACAAAGAACCAGCCAATGTAGACAAACCACCAGGGCAGGCATCCTTGACCGTCACCTTGGCAGCAACCGCTTTTATCTTGGTCTTCAGTTGCAGCATGACCTTCCTCCTCCTCTGGCAGATGTTGATACCAGCCATGTACTCTAAGAGTTTCTTCCAGTTTCCGCAGTGCCTAGCGGAGGATGTAAATCATAATACATTTACAGATGAATACCTTGAAGGAATTATACAGTGCGTCCCAGAAAAAACGAAACCGAGAAGTATCTATGTTTTATCATAACTTAATCACAACCATAATTAATGAATGATACATATTTGGAAAGCTTAGAGTCTCCTCTTTCAGTTGATGCTACTCAGATGATGCATATTTCACGCATGAGTGATTAAAAGTAATTTGAAGGAAGGGAACCAAAAAGACATTTGGCGGGCGGTATCTGAATTTCGACGAAAAATTAACATTTCTAGAAAGTTGAGTTTCTGCCCTTTCATATGACACCAAAATCAAGAAAAATGAGCGAGGAATAACAAAGTTCTGTTTGTTTAAAGTAGCCCTTACATTTTCATAATTTTAACAAACGAATTCGTTTTCACTGGGTGCCTGCCGTAGCAAAAAGCAGATTTGACAAAAGACTTAACTCCGCTTCGTTGACAATCAGCCATGCATGAAGACTCTCGTCTACGGCTGATTGTCAACGAAACGGAGTTAAGTCTTTTGTTAATTTCGTTTATTGATACGGCCGGCAGCCAGTGAAAACAAATTCGTTTAATAAAATTATGAAAATGCAAGCACTACTTTAAACAAACAGAACTTTGTTATTCCTCGCTCATTTTTCATGATTGAGGTGTCATATGAAAGGGCAGAAACTCAACTTTCTAGAAATGTTAATTTTTCTTCGAAATTCAGATATCGCCCGCCAGATGTCTTTTTGGTTTCCTTCCTTCAAATTGCTTGTAATCACTCGTGCGTGAAATATGCATCATCTAAGTAGCACCAACGGAAAGAGGAGACTCTAAGCTTTCCAAATATGTATCATTCATTAATTATGGTTGTGATTAAGTTATGATAAAACATCGATACTTCTCGGTTTCGTTTTTTCTGGGACGCACTGTACAATCTATTTGCCATTTTATATTTTCCCATGATATTAAATGGTGTAATAAAATTATATCACTAAACAAACATCATTCATTTTCAAAATTAGAATTTGCTGCAATGTTTTTCCTCATCTTCTGTACGATCCTCAAATTTTTGTTGTTGACTATAGCCATACCGTGAAGCTAATATGGTGATAAACTGCATTAATTAAAAATACCCTATCTTTGATAACGTATGTGCCATAACAATTCCTACCTTCTTCCTATCTTCCTCACTTTTGAAGTAGCCCTCTGGTGCATGGTAAATTTCTTCATGCATTGTGTCGATATGGTGATGAAGGTAGTCTTCATGTCGCATGAACAACGGAGGCCTATTTTGCAGCTCTGTCGCTTCCGGACTCGAAGATTCAGGTTGGGAATCAGAAGATGAAAGAACCGAAGAGGATGCTGTTCTGTGTAAACGGTCATCTCCTCCTGTTGAGACCACATCATCATGGTCTGAACCTTTGTAGCATGGTCTAAAACAGCAACATGGAGCGATCTCCTCGGTTGTACTGACATGGATACTTCTTACAGATACATCTGCTGACTTAGAGCACTCATTAGCTGCAGAGTCTGTCCAAACGGAATGAGAAACAGATTGAATCTGGCTCTCAATGTCATGTTCATTGTTCATTTTCTCTTGGGTTATTGTCTCAGGAGATTGTGCTTCTGATGGTTTCTGCTCAGGGTGGTTTTGACTCCCATCTCCTGCATGGTGAGGCACATTTCCACCATCTGAAGCTTTTAAGGATGCTGTAGCTATTGACTTTGTGGACAGCTCACTTGTGGTTTTAGTTGTTCCTGATTTGTCATCCTCTCTCTCAGCTACAATCTCAACAGACTTGTCACCCTTAGAAGGATGCCTGCTTCTAACATTTCGAAAGATTTCCAATATTAGCAGGTTCCCCGGTAACACCAAGAGTCCACTCTCGACGCCAACCAGGATGTCGAACCATGTCACACGGATAGTTCCCATCCCAATCTCCTGCGACATCTCTGGACCTTTGGAGTCGCCCGCGTCCACATCCTCGGGAGTGATTCCAAAGAACATAATGCTTGCCAACATGGACATCATGAGAAGAGTGAAGCAGCAGGTGATACGTTGCAGACGAGTGAAGTTGCTGTTGGGTGGCCTGGTGAAGATGGACACCCACAGGTGGTGGTCTTTCATGTCACGTAGGAGTCCAGTGATGAACAGGTGCTGGAACTTCTGTAGGTCCTCTGTGGTGGCCACTGGGAAGGTCTTGTCCACAGTGCACTCTCCTAGATCCACTGCTAGCCAGGTATGACAGAGGAAGTACCACAGCCGTTTGGTCTGCAGGTCGTGTACCAGGATGCGGTTCAGGTGCCTGTGTAATAAGAACCAAATTTATATCTTTTAAACTAGTCTGAAGTGTACTTTTCAGTTCCATTACCGGGAGTATGCATGGAGGCACAATACATTATACATTGACAGTCCACTGTCTACCTGTAAATGTTCCTAAAGACCTATTATGCATATTAAGTAACATTTACAAACTGCACTATGAATGATATATAAAGTTGATTCAGATAATTCCCTGGACATGGTTTACTTCGAGCCTCACCATTCGGGTTGCTTTCCAGAGTTATCATGCCACACTCTCACAGCTGTCAGGTCTTCCAGGGAACCATGTGTAGACAACACAAAGGAATCTACTCCTCCCCTCTGCAGAATCTTGCGCTTCCCCTCAGTAGTAAGGACATGGGGTTCACTGGACCCAGCAGCCCCATAGAGGGTGATGGTGGCAACAGCTGTGGTACCTGACACACGACGCAAACCGGTGAATATGGTCACATGGTAATTGTATTGAGCTCCTGGGTTGTTGTCACCCAAGAAGATCACCCGTGCCTGTTCAAAGAAATAGACAAGGGTGACTTTGAGAATTTTAAAGGTGAACATGAAAGGCTTGAAAAAATATAGACAAGTAGAGTACCGAAGCTGAGACACCATAAAAAACCTATTTTTAGAATTTCTGAATTTTGTCTTCATTTTCCAAAAGAGCATCAAAAATAATGTCCGAATGTTGAAAACCAATCAAATATGTTAAGTATTGGCTGAGATATGACCATCTGAATAAATATATGTCCTATGGGAACTCGGTCTTATGGTGCTCTGGTTCCTAATGTTATGAACTCCACAAAAATTATACACAAAACAAATGGGAGAGTGTAATGAGAGGAATGATGCTCACAGAATTGTTTTGGGCTTGACCAACTGATATTAAAACATTAGTCAGGCAGCCTTGTCATGACCCCCTGATCTAGATATAACATCCACCATAGGCAAGTAAACATTCAATGAAAACATGGTCTCTGAAAAATCATTTGTGATTTTTTTTTCCTTTAAGGGTGTGGATGGGCAGTTTTGTTTTGTACATTGACATAGTTGTGTACTTCGAATTGCCTCTTAAAGGGATCCGGTAATTTTGTCTTAGATCCTTTAGAAATAATCCTTGATTTAGCTCATGCTGCAATGATAATTATAAACATTTAGGTCAGTCAGGAACTCCATGACTTTTACAAGCCGATCGCCTGTCTGATTATCAAGATATTTATGATTGGAATTACAAATTGTGAAAACCGTTCGCTGAACGGTTTTCATAACACTACAGTCTATTGGGGAAAACGAGTATGGTAAAACCGGTCACTCAAAGATTTTTACTTTTTTGAGGCACTACTTGATCATTTTTTTAGGGCTTCAATATTACACCATATCACAGACACTGGTAACATAAATGACTGTGTATCTCAGATTTAACATTGTTAAATGATCCCTTTAAAAGAATAATGACCCTATGCCTATGGTGTTATATTGTTACATACCTGCTCTTCAGCTCTTCTGTCGTGTCTGTTTGCCCAGACGGCGACTAAGACATACAGAGCAATGACTGTTCCCACTGTCATAGCAGTGATTGGATTCTCCAGTATCTTAGCAAAGAGAGATGCATCTTTGATGAAGTGCACAGTGTTGGGAAGAACCACAAAGCCAGCAGCAAAGTGAGAGAGATGGTTACACTGGCAGTGGGCAAGGATGCGGGATGTCAGGGGTCCAACCTATCGTTGCAGGAAAAGAGATGAAAGGCTTTCCTTAATTACAACTTGCTTTCCAGTGAGAAAATTGATCATTTAAAAGATATGCAAAAACACAAATATGACTGTGCATACATTAGGAAATTGATATTGTAAAATGGGATGAAGAAGATAAAAGGGGAAAGTAGAAGAAGAAAAAAAACACTGGAAAAATTGCTTTTGATCTCTGAAAATAATGGTGACCCTATTGTGATATACAGTACTGTGTACTGTTGAAAATGATGCCTCCGCCTTAGAGCGATTCTAAAAACTAAAACAGAAGCAAATTTTTTAAATTAAAGTGTGATTGTAATCCATTAGCAGGTTCTTGGAATATCGTGATCACAAGCCATTTTTCATATACATATGTATGACCCTTTAATCTTTGACCTCATGTCCCTAAAGTCTAATCAGCTCATTGGCTCGATCCTCTGCAATATACATACATGTTTTGAGTTTTATAGTAATTAATCCATCTGTCGGTTCTACTGATAATGAGGTCACATGGTATTTTTGCATAGATAATGAATCCAATGACCTTTGATCTTTGACCTCATGACCCGAAAATCAAATCATTTCATTGGCTCTGCAAGATACATACATGACTTAAGTTTGGTAGCAATCCGTCCATCGGCTCTAATGATAATGTGATCACGAGCTATTTTTGCATATACCGGTATATAATTAGCCCTGTGACCTCGAGACCCCAAAATATAATCAGATTATTGCCTCTGCACGATACATATATACATGACCCAAGTTTTGCGGGAATCCATCAGTTCGTTATTGAGATTAACGCCATCACAAGATCTTGACGTACTGACAGACAACTACTTCGTTGCAGGCATAACAAATATGTGGACAGTGATCAAAAGTATATGTATTATTTCTAGGCATCAAAACATGTTTGAGGTTGTTTTGTGTTCCTATATAGGTATTTATACAACACCTACGTGGATCCTTGTCATTTGATTGGAGGATTGTTGGTCACATGATATTCAATAGATGGTATATTGCACGGTCGTGCATTTTTGGTTATATGCGCCATGCATTTTTGGTTATATGCAGACTGCGTACCTCTCAGTCGTGCGCGCGCGTATCCCTGCGTGTATCTGACGCGAAGGCAATCTCAATGTAATCGAGAAGGCTTGACTCCACTGAACTTTAATTTTATCTTTTATATAAGGAGTAAAGCATAATTTGTTGATTAACTTTCTATTAGATCTTCTTCGATGTTGTATAAAACAAATAATGAATGTTTTTCATTCGTTCAATAGTGTTAATCTTTCAACTCATGAAAATATTTGCACTATTGAACTCATAACCATTCATTATTTGTATAATATTCACTTGGCTTATTGATACAAGGAATAAATATGCAAAATACATATTTTCACAATTCCAATAGTTTTGTTAACCTGCCATTTAAACAAACATGGTTTATACCACCAAAATATAATAAAATCATCATTTAGACTCACTTTGCATCCAGTGGTGTCCCACATCTCCTCCTCTGTATTCCAGTAAACACACTGAGCTCCATAGGCATACAAAGCAATATCCAATTTATTAACCATCCCCCAGCCACTGAGAACAAGACCATGGTCACCATTCACCCCTATCTCACTAAATGGAATAATCCACAGGTAAGGGTTGCCTGTCATATTGTGGGTGTCATTCAATGCTGCTACAGGGGGGTCAGCTCCTGCCGGAAATGAGGTGTTCAAGATGAGGGTACTATCCATTCCTGCAGAACTGTTCGTTCCAGTGTCATTGCGGGTGAGAAACAGGGATAGTTCTGGGAAGGGCTCGTACAAGGAACTGTTGTTCACGAGTACCTCAACCACTACATACGCCATCTGTGATATGACGTTGAAATAGTAATTGATCTCTCCACTCTTTGATACGCTGGCCGCTTGGAGTTGCTGAACCTTAGTATCCTCATTATCTATGTAGATGTCAATGTCTTTGGGGAGGTTCTCAAGGGTCAGCTTGGTGTGTTGATTCCCATCGCTTAGCTCCAGTTCAAGACTGCTCACCTGACTTGTGATGTCGTCTTCTCCACCCATTGAAGCCCAAGCGAATGGATTGTGATTGTAATTATGAATCTGGACAGGCAGATAAAAGTGAACAAAAGTGAATATTAAGCAACTCTTCAGCGGCTGTGGTCTACCGATGGTACAAACAAGGGGAATGCAACTCGACTCTTTTCACATGTATGTATATAATATACTCCAACAATACTGCAGTCCAAGGTTTCATTGCATGGTGACAACAGATTTATTGAATTGAAATGAATTGATTGAATTATATTTCCACATCTCCATATCAAAAACATTTATAAAGATATACAAAACATGTGGTACAAGCAAATATACAAAGAAGAAAAGACTACCGGTAATGTAAATGTAGTGGGATCATAACAAGTTTGGTACAACTTGTAATTTTGTAAACATGATCCCATTAAAAAACATGAAAACAAAATATACATCATAAGCACATAATAAAACTAGAAATGCAATTGTGTCACAACGATGTGCGTGCAATGACGCCATGTTTCTACGTGTCAAACGAAAGAGCTTCTCTCGCCCTATCCAGAGCAATTTGTACGAAGATTGTAGCTTCTGTGATATTGGAGATAGGTAGGGCGAAAGAAAGACCTCAACAGTGACCTTGATGGGATGGTAGTGACTATGCCTACGAAGTTTGAAAAAAAATGGGATAGGGGAAAGAACGTAGAAAGGGCTCGCAAGCACTGCGTGCAAAAACCAAGGGGATTTGGTGCATGTTCGTCATTGCAATCAAGATCGTTCTGGGGGTCAAAAGCGTGAACCCGATATGCCCCATAGACAATGCGTGTAATACATGGGCGGAAAACGTACAGGATCTGTATTATGACCGGAGTTAAATTGTTTTTTGTCTCTCTCTTTATGTCTCTTTATGGGCCGTATTTGGTATCATTAGAAAGAAAATTTCATGATTGTTATTGTAAACCACTCTCTTTTTTTCTATGATAATCCTATCGAAACACGTGATGTAAAATAGATTTATAGGACAAAATGGCGTCTTAAATGGCCCCCTTGACCAATTTAAAAAATCCGGCCATGAGGTGCCCTGCGTATTGGAATTCGGCATGTCACTGCAAATTTTCAAGGAGAAAAAAGGACGTTTAAGGGGCGAAAAGCAGTCTGAAAAAATGACGTCATAGCCGATACGTGTTAGATTCGGGCGGAAACTCGGCGGAATTCGTGTAGTGACCTTTGTTCAAATGCGATTTATTCACAATTTTCTGTGTGAACATATACTATACTTGGTATCATTCGAAAGGGCACTTCATTGCGGTTAGTTTGACACCATTGTTATCTGCGCGCAATGTATTGCACGCATTAAACGCGCTATTACGTAATGCATAGTAAATTCATCATTTTTGGCGATAACTTTGCGCTGACATATTCGAATTTTACCAAACTTAGCAGACAGTTGTTACGTATATGGATACATATGTCTGCCAAGTTTCATTGATGTACACTGTAGGTATAAAGATCGTTAATTTAGAGCAATTTGAAGTTATATCTCAATTTTCTTGAAAATGGCGAATTTGGAGGGCATTTTGCAAAGTCGGTCAGTGTTAGGGTATATAATTTTGTATATGGCTGGAAAGGGCATGTGTTCAAGTATCTAAATCCAAAAAAAGGGTACGGGTCTGCCAAGCCATGATGGAGATACGGCCACAGAAAGAAAGCCAATTTCCAGAACTTTAGAGGGCGCTATTTATGTTTTGCATAGCCATTGGAGCGTAAAATTTGGCATGGCTATGTGCAATTATACAATAAAGATACTGCGAGAAGATGAGATGGAACGGAATTGGTTAAAGAAAGTTATTGCAATTTTTAGATTTTTAGGGGTCCATTTTTCAAGAATTTGAGAGATTGTTGACGGAGTCGGTTTCAGATTTGAATTTTGAGTACGAAGATGGCATTTTGAAGGTCAGGTTATACGTCGCAGATGAAAGAACATCTCTTAGACTATCTAGAGGAATTTGTTAGAAGTTTGTATGATCTAGGATAGTGGAAATAGAAAGGAATAAAATAAGGCCTTAAAATCGACCAGAAACGGACATATGGCGCCTGGACGGTTATGCATGAGTGATTTCGAAAATCGAAGAATGTAGTGACCTTGATGAGATGTTAGAGACGATGCCTACGAAATTTGAAAGGAAAAGGACATGAGGAAAGTACCTTACTAGGAATCACAAGCACTACGTGCAAAACGAATGCGATTTCCGGACGATAAGGAAAAGGAGAATATTAATTGGGCAGAATGTGAACGAAAACAAGGCAATGACGAAGGTTCGTCATTGCAATAATATTCAATAGAGAAAACAAATGAGTAGAGAAAATTGTAAAACATATTCAAACTTTTGTTAATATAGATTTTCATATACCGTATTTGCGATAAGGCCGCAGCGCCATATAGGTCGCACCCCCAATTTTGACATTTAAAAAAAAAAAAAAAAAAAAAAAACTTTTGCCAAAGTCGGGATTCGATCTCTTGCATACAAATGTTGATGTGACTAAAATCACCGCCTTAAACCACGCAGCCATCCTGCGCATATACCATATACGGCAGTTTTCTGTGATGTAGTCATTGAAATGGATTGAAAATGGCGACTTCGCGTGAATGCTTCGTGGCAGCGGGGCTCCGTTAAATGGGCCCTTCTTTTACTTTTGCAATGCATTGGCATGAACTTAGATCAAAATCTATCGGCAGATGTTGTTTTTGGAAGTTTATTTTCGTCTTCATGTCAACAATGCAAGATAAAATTGTCGGTAAGATGTGTGGAAATGTATAGTTATTGTACCGTATAGTCCCATATGTACAAATTCGTGCGGGTTTTGACTTTTTTTTTTTTTTTTTTCTGTTTCGCCGTAAAGGCCGCACCCCGGTATTGATATTTTCTCTTCCAAAAATACTGCGGCCTTTACGCCGGCAAATACGGTATCCAAAACATATAGCAATAAAAAAAAGTCAAGTAACTTTCATTCTGAAGCCTAATTAAGTTGAAGCGCACGTATACCACCTAATGGACAGAATATATGATATGTAGAAATCTAGAGCAAATAACTTTTAATACATTTATTGATTACTTAAAGGTACTGTGTCCCTTTTGCAGCCAACCTCAAATTCTGTAGAACTTTGCAGGAATTATGAATATGTCATGTATGTCCTATCTGTGAAATTTAAACGTTAGCAGTGTCCTCATATTCAAATTATGCAAGGAAACCCGTTTACTTGCTAGACTTCACTCTCAGACACTTTTGAGTGAGTGACTGGCTTTTTTTCTTCTTTGGTAATATCATATATGAAAAGAGTTGTAAAAGGTACATGAGCATTTGTCTACATCAATAACCCACTTCTTGTGATGGCCAAGATTAAACTGATTGAATCTTTGCGCAGCATAAAACGTATGACCATTCGGTACAATTGTCTGAAAAACAAGACTATTACTTTTGGGCTCTATAGCCCTAAAGTCGATTTGACAACTAATAGTCGTTATTTTCCCACTTGAAGACATTTTCAAGCCCCACCTTTTTTAGGGAAGTTCTAAATTAGTATTATCTTTCAAATGCAGATGGAATTTAACTTTTTCATTTTTTTGGCCTGCAAATGGGACATAGTACCTTTAAGTTAACCCTATGTTAACTGGGGGGGGGGTCAATTTAACCCCCCCCCCCCTGTAGAAAATTCGCGACTACTCCGAAACCGCGGCAGATATAAAATTTTCCTTTCATGACTTTTTACTTTCGAGTCTTACGCATCTTTTAAAATGATTTTTTCGAAAATCGGACCTACGGTTACAAGGTCACGTGACCTTTTGTCTTTGCATGTCAGCCCGAAAATCGCTCATTTTCGTGATTTGTGTACAAAACATGTAAAAGTCATTTTTCCTAAAAATAGATAAAACATTGGTTATTCAGTCTTGTTTAAAGTTTAGATGTTTGTTTTGGGGTCAAAATAGTTGAATTGTAGTTATAAATGAAATAAAACAACAAAAACAATAAAATACATAAGTTAAAAAAACAATGAAATACATAAGAAATTATAAAAACAAGAGATAACATAAGGAATAACCTGGCTCTTCCAATTTTTTGTGTTGTATTATTATTCCAAATGGTCTAATAAATATATGTAGTGAAAAAGAATACGTAAACATGAATAATCTATGATTTATGGGCAGAAATGTGAATTTGATGACTTTAATTGCATAAATTACCATAAATATGCAAATAAGTGAATTTTTCAAAAATTTGAAATTACCATAGTATTCTATACACTTCACTTGACATGCATGCAAATTTTCGCGGCGATCGGCGGTGAAACGGCCGAGATCTTAGGGGGGGGGGGGGGGGGGGGGGGTCAAATTGACCCCCCCCCCCCCCCAGTAAAAACCTGGTCTGAAATAGCCCAGTTAAAATAGGGTTAATGCTAAATATATTACTCATTGCGGATATAGTATCGAAAATAATATCGCTAGTGATATTCGTTTGTCTCGCAATGTGGTCAATAAGGAATCTAAAAGATCACTAAGTTTCGTATGCTACTGCGATACTTCGTCAGGTGATAAAAACTATTGTAAGCAAGGGTCTTTTATACTTTACGGGAGGACCGGCGGAGCGGTCTATAATTCGATCGATAATTGGAACAATAACGCCCAATGCCTATTGGTCAACGCACACGGTGATCGACCAATCACCAAGGCCGCTGGTTCGGCCGCTGGTTGATTGATTGATTGGTTGAGTACCGTATACGTCGGCCAATAGGCCTGGTGCATCAGCCGAACCAGCGGCCTTGGTGATTGGTCGATCACCGTGTGCGTCGACCAATAGGCATTGGGCGTTATTGTTCCAATTATCGATCGAATTATAGACCGCTCCGCCGGTCCTCCCGTTAAGTATAAAAGACCCTTGCTTACAATAGTTTTTATCACCTGACGAAGTATCGCAGTAGCATACGAAACGTTGTGATCTTTTAGATTCCTTATTGACCACATTGCGAGACAAACGAATATCACTAGCGATATTATTTTCGAGACTAACATCTTTGTTAAATGTTTTGATAAAAGTAATTTTTCCCCCTATAGGAATAACTGAATGTAAACAATGGATGTACCTTTTTGTACTTAAAGACAATGCGAGCTAGAAGGCTTAGCTACTAAGTTTCAAATAAAAAAGTATTAACCCTTACTGTACTGGGGGGGGGGCCTGGGAGGCCCCCCCCTCAACATTTTCGAAGATTGCGCCGCAACCGCTTAGAATTTTGAATTGTCGTTTCATGACTTTTTTCCCTCAAGTCTTACGCACATTTTGATACCATTTTCGTCGAAATCGGATATACCTGTAAGGCGTTACATAACAATTAGTATGCGCATGTCATCAAAAAAACAAGACAAAAATTGAAAATCCATCAAAATTTGCATAAATTATCATTATTAATTACATTAAAATAACTTTTTTGTGTTAGAAAAGAAGTTTCATATGAATAATGAGTTTCAACATTCAAAAAGTGGAGTTTGACACGTTTTCTGTAAAATGCATAAAATTAGTGCATTTTGCATAATTAATTAGGCTAACGACAAAAATTTGCATATTCGGAAAAAACTAATTATACCATCTTGTTCCTTACGTAAATATCTACAAACATGCAAATTTTCGTGTTCATCGGACAATCGACGGCCGAGATCATAGGGGGGGGCCTCCCAGGCCCCCCCCCAGTCAGAGGGTGCTCAAAATAGCCCAGTACAGTAAGGGTTAAATATCAATATTCTTGGGGGTTGCTACTCAATGCGTGGGAGGGGCCAAAGTGTACACGGCACATGCCCCTTATGCCCCTCCTCTCCTTTCTCTTTATCTGCTGACATTTGCTTCATAAAATGAAGTGGGGATTCTCCAAAGACGATCACAGACTGGTAACATATATTCATGTATAATCTGGACACAAATATACACATGTACATCACACATACTATATGTGTATGCTGTGTTATACGGCATGTTTCTAACTAAAGGCTTTCTACTTTCTTCATGAAATGAAATGGGGATTCCCCAATGACGATCACAGACTGGTACCATATATTCATGTATAATCTACATACACATATACACATGTACATCATACATACTATATGTGTCTGCTGTGTTATATGGGATTCCCCAGGATATTAAAAGGAATCCCCAATGACGATCACAGACTGGTAACATATATTCATGTATAATCTACATATATATGGCATGTTTCTAAGGCTTTCTGCTTATGTATTTGTGGGGAATGTCATACAATTGTAAATGACATACCGATACATTAAAACTGGCATACTGTACTGTATTACTAATTGGGTAATGAGATCTACACAAATGTAGGTACTTTCTATAGATTCCTAGGAACAAGAAGTACTACTCAAAACAATGGCTCAGCAAAGCACAGGAGGTAATCTTGCAAACTTTCTCCCAGAGTGTCCAATATGCATGGGCATAATGCGTGGCGCCAGATTGCTGAACTGTGGGCATACCTACTGTCAAGATTGCCTGGAAAAAGAAGTGCTCAGGAGCCCTGCACCACACAGATTGCTGGCATGTCCTGAATGCCGCACAGAGATGGCTCTAGGAGAGGACGGTGTGATTGGTCTCAAAAGGAATTTCAGCCTTCAGACTATCATTGACAAGTATGACAACATGACGCTTTCTCAGAAAGAAGAGACTTCGAGACAAGAGGCAACTGAGCCAATTACTCCTACAGAAGTGAAGTACACAGTCAAATGTGAAAGACATACAAATGAGGTAGCATATTTCATCTGTGAGACATGTCATGATACACTGATCTGCAGGGTGTGTACTGAAGGAGATCATTTTAAGCACCACTTTGTCAGCGTCAAAGGCAAAAGTGAAGATCTTAAGGCTTCACTGATGGAAATCATCCAACAACACCAGAAGCTGACAGCACAAGTGATTGGGAGAGACCAGGGACAAGCTGTAAATTCAATCGTCTGCAACATTCATCGTCTCGAAAATGAAGTGAAACAAACCGCAGCAAAGAAGATCCTTGCCCTTCAGAAAGAAAAAGACAAACTAATTTGTCTTGTACAACATATTGGACAAGTAATGGAAGAAAGGACAAACAACATGTACTATAATGACAAGCCCATTGATGGTATTGTTGAAATGGTGGTTCGTGACAATGAGTACGATATCACAGCAGGCTACCCTGAAGCAATGAGGCATCTGGAGATGTCACTAGCTGAAATGAAAGAAAAGATGAGTTCCAGCATCATGCCTGACGTAGCACAATGTCTGTCATTCAAAGAGGAGGGTAGCAGATCTACAGATACCAAACTGTGTGATTTAGTGCTGTCCAATACATGTTGGAAACCTGCAACAACATACGTTGACATTAATGCCATGGGAAACATATTAGCCTTATCCTGTGGTCCCTTGGGGGACTGGTACGTACTGTGTTCATCAGGGAGTAGCGGACAAGCAAGAGGAGAAGAGAAGAGTGTTTGCTTAAGGCAGTTGTCAAATGATGGACAATGTAAGAGGATAACAACCTTAAACCTGAAAGCAAAACCGTTGGACATTGTCTTCACTAAATCAGGACAATTGTGCATCTTGTGTCTCTTCAACAACGTATTGTGCCTGGCCACTGTCCAACGCCTTTCAAAGTCATCAACTGTGATGAAACCACTTCAGGTAAAGGACTTGGTGAATGAGACTCTGAAGGTCACTGTCAATCATCAAGACCAAGTGTGTGTTCCTGATAAGAATGGATGTTGCATCTGGAAAATCAATGTGAACAACGGGACTGGTCAAAAGTTCAGCATGGATGAATTCCCTCATCCTGTGAATGCTGCTAGCTGTGGAACAAGCATCTACTGCATCACTGCAGAGAAGCAGATCATCCAAAGGCAGGAATTTCCAGGTAGCGTTCCAACTGTATGTGAACATGACATCAAATCTGGTGAGCCAGTACAACTGTTGGTTGATTCAAAGACCTGCACACTCTTGGTCGTCCACCAAACTGTTAATACAGACACCTCAAACGTTGAGCTAAACATTCATCAACTTGGACGCTCCAAACCCGTCGTCGATGCTCTCAGTGTGAACTGGGTCCCCTCGGTTATGAAGGTGGATATCAATCAGAAAGGTAATCTTACCATACTACTAGCAAAGGAGCAGAGCGGCATGATCGTGGAGTATAAGCGTGAAAATCTGCCATCACTTCATGACATTCCAGGCCTCCTCCCTTCAGAATAATTTGTAAGGTTATATATTAATTGCTACATGTAGATAAGACCATATAGCAAATTAATATACAATTTTTTTCAAAATCTTATGAACTTTTTAAAACACTTGAATCTAATTCAAATTGAACCGACTTTAATACATGTCATATGTTATGATAAGAGGAATCAATACTCTATCCAAAGAAATGCTCCATTTTCAGATATTCAACAGAAGTTTTGAGCTGCCAGTCCACAAAATCAAACAATTCAGCTTTTAATTTGTAATTTGCTCATCAGAAGGAATTTTACCGCACTCATCCTGAAAACAAGATCCATCAGCAAAACCACTATTGATTTGATTTTCTATTCAAAATTCTGTCTAGCTTTCCAAAACAATTCGAACTGCATTTGCTCAATTGTAATTTGTAATATTTGTTTTTTTAAACAAAAATTTAAACTAAAAAAACTCATAGTTAATATGTAGCACATGTACTAAGTAATATTGCTGACAGTATGGAAATCTGCCCACAAGGTAAGTACCTAAGCTCTGCGAATAACACAATGCTAAACTTTATCAAATATCGTTAAAAAATATGCGCCAATATATTTTTGAAAATGTAAAACAAAATTTTTCAGACAATATCATGTCAAATACATGTACAGGTACATCAGCAGCGCAATCATATCAATATAGTAATACTGGAATAGCAGAAATATCAGTTTAAGATATTTGAACATTGAAATTGGTATTGAACATGAATCAATAATTTTTTTTTTTTTTTTATATATTTCGTCTGATCCAAGGTATCTTCATGTATACAAAATATATATTGTAATAAATAATGTGTTAGAAAATAGGCATTGGATTTGCCCCTCCCCCTCCCCCCTCCCCCCCCCCCCCTCCCTCCCCCCCCCCCCCCTCCCTCCACCCCTTGGTGGAGGGAGAAGTTAACCAGCAATCTGTCAATTAATCTTCAAGTTTTGAAAATTCATGTTTGTTTCTTATTTTATATCTGCATGTAAAACATTTATTATGAAATCTTTATTATTATTACTATTCTTTCATTCATTTCAAGTTCATTTCTCCTACATACATGTACATCCATGCATGCAAGAGATACATGTGTACATGACTATCAATTTGTATATAATGAACACTGTGTATTATAATTTGAGGAGTTCGAATCACCAACCATCATTTACAATATACATGCGCGTGGGATTCCCCACTGGAGAGTGGTGCATCTGCACATCTCATGGTACACTCTCAGGCTGCATGTACACACAACATCAGCACCTCACTAATATGAGATGTGGTTGGCTACCATTCATGGGGAATTCCACATACAGGTCATCACCCTATGTAATGTATTCTGTACAGTAGCTAGTGTGGGCCCGTCGCATACATATATTATTAAATCAGTGGAAAGGAATATCTCTGCATATCTTGTGGGTGAAAAGGACAATTCTATATTGCATGATGTCACAAACAGCAGGAGAACTTGCACTGCTTCTTCCAGAGTGTTCAATATGCATAGATGTTATTAAGGATGCAAGACTTTTGTCGTGTGGCCACACCTTCTGTGGGAAATGCCTACAAGACCATGCTAATCAAAGCCCTATCCCAGGAGATGTTGAGTGTCCAGAATGCAGAAGGCAAATAGTACTGCCCAAGGATGGGGTGAGTGGATTGCCAAGGAATTACAGCTTGCAGGCTACCATAGACCGATTGCAAGGTATGAGCCTTGCACAGGGGGCTGCGTCGGTTGTGGCGGCTGCAAAAGAACAGAAGAAACCTCTTCCTGCTGCAAGAAAATATACGGCCAAGTGTAAGAAGCACTCCACTGAGGTAACAAACTTCTGCTGCGAGACCTGCAATGATGCGCTCATATGCAGGGATTGCACGGTGGTTGACCACAGAGGGCATCGCTTTGTCAATATCAAAGACAAAAGTGATCAGTTGAAGGCCTCTTTAACCATTCTCATCGGACAGCACCAGAAAATGACAGAGTCTGTACTTGCTGTAAACCAGAAAGCAGCCGTGTCCACCATAAGATCACACATTTGGCATCTGCAGAGTGAAGCACAGAGTGCTGCAGATAGGATGATACAGGAGATTGAGACTCAGAGAGAACAGTTAAAAAGCCAGGTACAGCAGCTTGGATGCAAACTGGAGGAGAAAGTAGACTTGATGTACTACAATCAGAGGCCCATTGATGACATCGTGGGAATGATAGGCAGAGGCAACGAGTATGAAATCACTGAGAAGTTTGCAAAGGCACAAGAATGTCTGCAGATTTCACTCTCTGAAATGCGAGATAAGATGGATGCCAAGCTGATGCCAAGTGTTGCCAGAAGTCTATCTCTTAAGACTAATGAAACCATGAGAATGAACGGAGAGATGTTTGAGGTAATTCTGACAAGTCTAAATTGGAAACTGGCATCAAAAATAATTGTCGATACTGCAGGATGCCAGGATACAACTGTGACTTCCTTCACCTGTGTGCCAAATGGAAATTGGTATGTTCTCTACACAAGTAAGCGGCAGCAGAATGCTGTTGTAGTTAAGGAACTCTCAAAAGTTGGAAGTGAAAGGTTACTAAGCTTGCAAATTGAAGGCAAACCAGTGGACATCAAGAGTACAGAAGACTCGAGCTTGGTCATACCTAGTATCCAGAGTGGAACATGGTATCTGAACTTGTACGACATTACAGGACGGGCAACACTGTGCAAAGAGCTTCCCATCAAAAGAGGAGTAAGTGCTGTTGATCTCTACGTCCATATGGATTCTGAACATCAACTTTGGATTCCAGAAACAAATGGACACACAATTTGGATGATCAATCTAAAAAATAGAGTCCTCGAACAAACATTCAGTGTGAATGGGTTCTTTCATCCCATCAATGTAGCTCACTCCGGATCGCACCTCTACTACATCACATCAAAGAAGAAGGTGATGAAAAGGCCGACACTAAGTGGTGGCGTCCCAGAACCCTGCAAGATCGATACAAAACTTGGTGACCCCGCTCAACTTCTTGTAGATCCAATCACCTGTGAAGTCTTGATAGTCTACCATCGACTCTCTGACCCAGGTCGTTTTGAGCTTACTATCCACCGACTTGAAAACTCCAAGCCCCTGGTAGACCCCATCTTGTTGGACTGGGTACCGTCGGTTAAGAAGGTGGAAATCAGTCGCAAGGGGAACCTTGCCATCTTGCTGGCCACAGAACATGGCGGCATTATCCTAGACTATGATCGTGAACACCTGCCTGCCCTATCTGATATCCTGAGCAACACGCCACAGTAGCTATCGAGTAAGCCGTCAAATACCTGATCTTATCTTTTCCTTTATCTGTTCCCAAGGGTTTTTCTTGCATTTGAATTTCATATGACTTACATGTGCTTGTGAGGCACTGACATGATTGCTGTACATTTCTACGCAGGTTAACATTAGTCTTATTCACCTTCAAACATTGTGCATCGCATACAAGTAATCATGTTTTTGGGAACTCAGATAGTTCACATATGAACATCTCATATGTAACCTTGGTTGTTGATTTAGTGATTTCACACATTGTGTGCACTATCTCCACTCCAAGAGACTGGACAGTATTAATATGGTTTCATGTGATGAGGGCAAATTTAGTCACAAAAGGCCTTCAACATCATGGGTGTCGAGTGTCAAATACATATTAATGTCATGCCGAAGACATTAGTGCATCACAGAATTTCAATCCATTACTCTCAAATCTCCAGTAATATTTAAGCCACTCAACTCCAAGATCTACACACATCATGCAGATATATTAGAAGTTTTTGAATATATTGAAAGTAATATATATATATATGTGGCTCTTTCTATAAATAGAGGGCCCATAGTGTGACATTAAGGTCAACATTTCATATTCATGCCATGTTGCTCAAACTCCGGTCATAGTGAGAACAAATTAAGTAAAAAAAAAAAAAAATGCAATCATATCATGGGTTTAGCTGTATCTTAGGTTACACTCATTTGTATTGTAGCTCGCTCGAAAAAATCCCAATGTAACAGAGAAACCAAATTTTTACTTCGCACTCATTTTATAGATATTTATCTAGACATTTCATACATTCAATCACAATTTTTAAAACTGCCCTTGGATCCACTTTTTAAAACTAGATAGAAAAAAATGGAAATTATTTTTTTTTCTCCCAAAAGCGTGATTTTTTATTTTCACAAAATCGCATAATGAGTAAAAAATTAATATGTAAACTTAAAATGGCATTCCTTTTATGAATTACACATTTCAAATCTTGTAAAGCTACTGAATTATAATGATTTGCAACATACTTAATAAATATTTTACTCAACAATCCATATCTTAGACCAGTTTTGTCAAATTAGCTATTAAGAGAAGAAAATCCCAGTGTAACGGGAAACCATATGTATGGTTTCTTTGTTACACTGTGAAGTCCTACAAATTTCTAGCCTGAAAAAACAATATAAAATCAAACAAAAACATAATTATATCCATGTTAAAATAATCCAATGGATTACCCCCAGAAGACTACTACCACCATTAACATAATTTTCACTATCACCAAAACATTCCCATTACCACTATATTTGAAAACTCCCAATGTAACGGAGAAACCGGGTTCTTAGTTACCCAGTGCATTCTGCGGTATTACTGGGTCACCAAAGTCATATCCAATGGCATGCACAAAGGTGTATTGCTTTTAAGCCTGTTATATTCATGTTAATTTGTAAAGATTGTTTTCAGATAACATTAAAGGATTAGTAGCGTTTTTAAAATACATACTGCCTACAGGAAAAAATACAGAGAACAAAAATGTGATGTTTACAATTCAAATTCAATTTTATTAACAACTCTCATAACAAATCACAATGATTTTATTTCAGATAGCACACATACGGTATTGTATAACATTTGATTATAATACCTCAGGCACATTTGTCACGGTGGCCGTACAGCGCATTTTTAATTTATGGAGACAGAAAAAACTGCGGCTGCCCACGTCCTTTGAGGTGACGACGCATGATAGCCGTAGGGCGTCGCTGCGGCAGCTGTAGTAGTTTTTTTTTATGACAAACGCAAGGCAGGCTATAATTATACGGCCACCCCTGCGGCCTGTATAACATGGGGATTCGCCACCAAAGAATTTCTACGGCAACTGCAGGAATCACTTGATTTTGGAGTTCTACTGTCACCGTACAACCGCCGTAGAGTAAATGTGACTGATGTATAAACAAGAAAAGTTGTTTAATTAAAGCTTGCCTGTCACAGTATCTTTGTGACATTGATATATCATAATTCTGTCAGTTGACAGTTCATTGGTATTTGTTTGAAATAATAAAGTTAATTGGGACTGTTGAAAATAATGTTCTTTTCTGACATGTTGTTAATGTCCCTTTTTGGACGAATTCATTTACATTCACTATTTCCTTCAAAGAAGTTCTTAAAGTTGTTAACATTTAAAGACTAACAGTTTTAAAGACTAACAGTTTTAAAGACTAACAGGTTTAAACACTAACAGTTTTAAACACTAACAGTTTTAAACACAAACAGTTAAGTTTATGAAATTGAAAACTAAACCCATAACATTTAACACTCACAATTTACCAATGTTAAGAGTTCAATACAATTGTAAGTATTCAAGAACACTGTTCCTTTCTGTTTTACATGTGTGCAAAAGTGGTGAATTTGCACATATGCAAAAAGTACACTAAAAAAATGCAGCACACAATAAATATCAAACTGCTGGTTACTAATCAAACTGAATAGTAAAATTCTTCTTAATTTCTTTTTCTTGTTTACAGGTCTGATCGTTCATTTATTTTAGTTTCCATTAGCATTGCTTTGCTAGTTCACTAACAGTTAATCAAATTTTCTTTGAAAGGAGTTCAACAAATCTATTGTTCTAAATAGGTTTATTAACATCATTGAAACCAGAGACAAGAAAGTACATGACCAACTCTGCTCTGCACATTAAAGTCAGCTTTTTCAATTGGTCTTGTTTTGATGCATTTCACACAAGGCTTCTTTTCTGTCCATGTTAATCATCCAGCCTTCTGTCAATCTCCCTGATTACATGGCTTCAGAATATAAGGTCGCTTGTCTATGGTGCAAATTTTCTTTTGTTCATTAACACAATTGGAATTATACCTAAAAACTTTCTTTTGACCGTTGAGGTGTGCAACTAATTGTGACCTGGGCTGATGAGATCTAACCGATTAGTCACCTCCATAACAAACTAATTCTGAGATCGAAACAGTAAATGCATCCTGCTGGAAATAGCCTTTAAACTACAAGTTTCATTTGAAGTGTCAAAATTAATTCAAGCAATTACAATACAATAAATCAGTGTGATGCATTTGCTGTCCTCAGGTTAATTTCCATTCAGGTATATTTCAACATCATGTTTGATGCTGGTAACAAACATGGGATCAAATCCGAGGTACCGGTTGGACACCGGTGCTGGGGGCCCAGGCATCAGCCTGAAGATTCCTGACTTGCTAATCCGAGCTTCGTCCTTAGGAGATGGCCATATGAACCTGTTCATCCCTTTCCGAGTCATGAAGTTGATGAGGCATGAATCTTGAAGTACATTTGTCACCTCTCCAGGCCACCAGCTATCATCAAAAATGACAGCAACAAAATCCCCAACTGATAAAAGAGGAAAAGCATAGATAAGATTAAGTCTTTAGAATTCCCAAAAGTACAAGACGGATACTACAAACTCCATGTGTCTTAGAAAAATCAACCTACTATCAACAATTGCAAAATATTTCTGGGGGCTGCAAATAAGACAATGATAATAAACCCCCTACAAAAAAACTAAACAATAATTTTTAAATACCAGATTACTTTCAGATACTAAATGGATAAATTAAGAACAGTTTTTCAGGGCTTTATTAACCTGGCAACATTGTTAAATAATGCCTTTAACTTCAAAATAACATAATTTACCTTTCACATAAGTTAGATGACTCTGTTCTGCTACAACTTGGGATTCTCGAGCTGCTCCACCAGGGGGTTGGGGTTCTTCAGCTGCTCCACCAGGGGGTTGGGGATCTTCAGCTCCTCCACCAGGGGGTTGGGGTTCTTCAGCTGCTCCACCAGGGGGTTGGGGTTGGGGTTCTTCAGCTCTTCCACCAGGGGGTTGGGGTTCTTCAGCTGCTCCACCAGGGGGTTGGGGTTCTTCAGCTCTTCCACCAGGGGGTTGGGGTTCTTCAGCTGCTCCACCAGGGGGTTGGGGATCTTCAGCTCCTCCACCAGGGGGTTGGGGTTCTTCAGCTGCTCCACCAGGGGGTT
This sequence comes from Strongylocentrotus droebachiensis, assembly GCA_035222895.1. Taxonomy (NCBI): domain Eukaryota; kingdom Metazoa; phylum Echinodermata; class Echinoidea; order Camarodonta; family Strongylocentrotidae; genus Strongylocentrotus; species Strongylocentrotus droebachiensis. The sequence continues at coordinate 48,143 of JAVYIG010003885.1, forward strand.
GGGGATCTTCAGCTGCTCCACCAGGGGGTTGGGGATCTTCAGCTCCTCCACCAGGGGGTTGGGGTTCTTCAGCTGCTTCCATGGTTGAGGCTGGTTTTGTGAAGATATCAAATGAAAAATAATAATTCAAAATGTATGCAAATTATGATACAGTGGAAACTCAATATAAAAAGATCTGATATAACAAAATACTTGATATATAACAAACTAATTTCTCTGTCTCAAGGATCTCGTTAGACAGAGTTGCCACTGGAACTTAATGTCTCCAGCACCCTAAGGGTGTAAAAAATTATGTTTTGGGGTTGTCCGTGAATCTTCTTAACATGATATCTCAAGAACCCCTGGGCGGATTTTTTTATCATAGTTGGCCCAGGGATGCACCATGAGGAGCAGATCTATGAACTGATTTGATTTTGGGCGAGATCCGCCAAGGTAAAAAAAAATTGTCTAAATATGCTATTCCTGTCGATGCATGCAAAGTTTCTGGTCACCACAATTCAATTACATGTTAAGTAATAATCTTCCAATTTGTATAGATCTATCTTATAACAAATTACAGTTATCTTACCTTTTGCTGGACAGACAGAGACTTCCTTCCAGGCATGGACAAAGAGTTCATTGATGCACGTCCCTTTGCCATCAATACATGCAGTGCAGCAGCATGTCAAGTTACGAGTCGCTACAACACCATCCTTCACGGTTTTGAAGCAGTGCACCTTTCTGGTTCCTGGAACAGTCTTGCATTCTCTATTGCGATCTCTATTGCGATCGACGTTAGGGACGAAGAGAATGGTGCGTACGAAGTGGGTGCACTTCCCTACGGTAGGCTCTTTAGTAAGATTCTCCTTCGCATACTCATAGAGCTCCTTGGCATTGCGGATGATGGCACGGCGATTCTTCACTGCAGTTGATGCGCTACTCTTCAGAACAGCACTTTCCCCATCACTGGCCCCCTTTCCATGGCGCTCCCCACAGAAGTTATGCTCAAACTCTATGTTGAAGTCTTCCACAGCCTTGCTTATATCTGCAAAGGGGCCTTTGGAGCGGTACTGATTTGTACAACAGTCTGAAAATCTGATGTACTTTTTCAGTTTCAGGTGTCGGGTAGATACAAGATGATTGATCACTTCCTTTTGGAAGGCATTCACTGCATTGTGGTCATGCGTCAGATCGTCCGACACAACAACAATGCTCTCTGTGGTGATACTGTTGCACGGGCATCGGTAATATGTAACAAAGGGATGGATTGTTGCTGACTGCTGTGTCCAATACGCAGACTGCGCCTCGTCCTGATATCGGCAGACATAATTCTCTGCGAAGTCCAGTATGGACATTGCAGAGCTCTGTGGAAGATTTTGGCGTAGTTCTTGGAGTTGATGTGCCTGAAAATCCTTGATGAACAGATGCTCAGAGAAGGGCCTCAACTCCTCTTTCAGCTCGGTAATAAGCTCCTCTACTGTTCCTGTCTTGACAACAAGGGCCCGTTTCTTCACAGTTTTAGTGATATTTTTTGTCTTGACTTCCTCAACAACCAGCTCCCACCTCTTCCAAGAAACAGACTGGACTTCAGAGACCCTGAATGGTTTGAGTATGGTATCAATCTTGCCCACTCCACACTCACGGCACTCCCGCCGAACACACCTTGGCAAGTGGTATTTGCTTGGACCCTTTTCACAGAGGGTGCTATTGCTCAAATCATACAAGTCCTTAACTGTTGGAGACTGCTTCATGGCCAGATGAGTATTGATGGTGTCCAGCTTCAGTTTCAGATTGGCACAATACTCACAGAGACATCCAACCACTTTGGCCTTTCCCATGGTCTTTATGTGCCTGGGCCTCATTTGACAGAATTTGGAGAAAGAGATGCTAATTTGAGGATGTGCTTCATTGAACTGATTATACAGCCAAGTTAATGATCGATCAAGTACAGACGTTGCTTTCCCGGTTCTTTTACTGACGTAACGCTTGTCTGGCAAAGTATAACTTCTGCTCTGGTAGAACTCTTTCACAAGTGTTAAGGTCTGAAGCAACAATGACTTCCTTCCTCTTTTACTACGCCCAGCTCTACGGACAAGCTTGCGACTAACTTTGAATTTCCTCGCAGCTTCTCTTTGAAGTTGTTCCTTTCCAAGCTCTCCACTCAATGATGACACCAGTGCTTTCTTTCCAGAGCTACTTGGCTGCGACAACTCTGATGAAACCACATTCATCACAGTGTCTTTCAATCTTTCTTCTTTAGTTGTACTTCTGATGGTCTTGAGCATCTTAGTTTTCTCTGGTGACGCCTGACTAATTAGATCCATGGCAGTACTTGCATAATGTGATGGCTTCTTCGGCATTCCATTGCGTGCTCGTTGGAGACTTTTTCTCCTTGCTTCCTTGGAACGAACATCTTTTCCTTGGTCATCCAGTTCTTGTTTCTTCTTATCAATTTCTTCTTGTTTCTGGTTTAGTTGTCTTTCTAGCTCCTGCAAACGCTTATTTTCTTCCTCTAACTTCTCCTTCTCTGCTTTAAGTCTCAATTCTTCCTCAAATTGTACCTGTTCTCTTTGTTTCTTCACAGCATACTTCGCACGTCTGTTTGCCAACATCCTTTCATGTTCTTCTTTGCTCATTGTCTCTCGCTGTACCTTTTTCCTGTCTCTCCAAACCTGTTTCTGTGTCTCATGTTTTTCTCTAATTTGCCTTGTCTGAGGTTTTGCTTTTTTTTCCCCCTTTTTCTGCTCGTTCAACTTTCTCTTCTGCCTCATTTTTCGCATCCTTTGTTTTGCGGCTTCATTGAGTCGCTTTTTCCTTTCCAACAGTTTTGGCATGTTTTCTCTCTCTTTAGCGCTCAAATTTCGTTTGGTAGCCATCTGGTCACTTGAGTATGCTTCTATCCGATACAAGCTGCTATAAATTCTGCTGTGTACCAACGTCTTTTCATATTTTGCTGGGTCTTTTGCTTTCATGTCATCCCGCCAAGACTTTCTTGGCACATGTTTACTAAGGCCAGGCATGGTGAGCAAGGAATTTATCGTTGTCAATGATGGCTAAAATCTGTTAACATGAACAAAAAAATAATGGGGGGAAAATTTAATTTGTCATGTTCACATCATACTATTTTCTACAAGCATGAATTTATATAACTGTGCATAGCACAGCGCTGTGACAGGGCGTGGCTTGAAATCTTGCAGGTACATTTCTTTAGATGTGCGACGAGGTAAAACATCGCTTTACTTACAAAATTATTTGAATTTGTTTCGCTCTGAATTACCTTTAGTGATTGAACTTATCAACTTAACTTAAGTTATCCTTCTTTTTTAGCAAATTATATGCAATGTACATTAAGTCCAATCACTAAAGGTAATTCAGAGCGAAACGAATTCAAATAATTTTGTAAGTAAAGGCGATTTTTGTTTTACCTCGTCGCACATCTACAAAAATGTACCTGCAAGATTTTGAGCGACGTCGCGTCACAGCTACGCACAGCGCTGATCACAGTTAGAATTTATACAGTACAAGCAGCATTCTCATATTCATATTTCTAACGGTTTTGTCTTTAAGTTCATTATGATTATCAGACTTCAACATTCACACACAAGTATACTTATTTATAGTGGCAGCTGCAGTGACACATGAACACACACACACACACAGAAGAAACCCAGCACAGTGACAGTGTACACATCTTTATTCTTATACAATATAAAAACCATCAAATTTAATGCAACAATTTTTCTTTATCAGTTTATGCATGTCTTCGTCATCTTTTTATGACCTTTTTTTTAGTTTTTATTACCTCCATTTTATTTAATCAATGTTTAAATAAATAATTACAAAATACAAGGATTGTGTCAATGTTTTCCTTGATTGATTTTTTTTCTTCTTTTGTTCATTTTCTTATTCACTGTTGCATATTTGTCCCCCACTTCAAAATCTAGTTTTAAATTCATAATTCTTAAGAATTACTTTACTGAACTGAATTTATAGTTTAAATTATACACAACTTGCTTGCAAGTCAGCGTGACCGACACACTTCAAATTAAGTCAAATTCATGATGCAAACTTGCGACACAAATCTATACTTCAGTTTCGTAGCATGGCAACGCCAAAAAGAGCAAGACATTATTTGTATTTATAGTTAAAAATCCCTTTACTTTTTCTGCATGGCCGGGAAAATTTGGGAGTTAGCGCCAAACTCTTACATGTTACACAATTTTCAATATGTGGGACTGTAATTAAGGTTTGACTCAAAAGCAAATTTCTTCGCAAATTAAACGAAATGAAATGAAGTAATAAGTATTAAAAGCATGGTTATTGTCATGATTTCAAAAATATGGATCATAGTTTTACTGCCGATTTTATTATGCAAAGAAAAGAACAGAAATTCACGGTAACTTACCTTTTCTGGGCTGAATTTGACAACAGAAATCTGGGTCCGGTCGCCTCAGATCTCGGTCGCTCGGTCAATGAATGGGAGGTACGAATATTTCGCGGGGGTACGTGGATTATTTTACTGCTATAGATTCTCTTTTTGGGTTACAAAATGAGGAATACTCATTGAATATTTTATTTCGTTGCTGTGTAAATATCAACAGTGACAATTACATTATTTAATGAGCAAATCTGCTCCTGCAACATATCATATATTAACCCATGTGTATAGGTGTGTCCCCCAACGCAAGTGGACGAGTCCACTGTCGAGTTAGAATACTTCGTAACAAAGATTTGATATCCACTGCTTAAAAATAAAAGTTTCTCAATCACAAATGTCATTAAATCGTAAAAAATGAAAGAAACGAGCGCCTGTCCATTATTCGTAACGAACAATGGAATAATGTTTAACATATTTCGGCAGCCAATGAGGGAAGCGTGTCAGAACTCATTCACAAAAATAGTTGTACTGGTATCTCACTTCGTAACATTTCTACCGTCGTAACGAGGGGAAACCACACGTATAAAATGACGTAGAAGACAGGAAAAAATGTTTGGGGTACAGTCTTGCCTCTAAGCATGCTGGGTATTTGGCATTCTTCACAATGGTACGATTCGCCGTGGTCAACTTCACTCGGGGCGAACAGACATGTTTGTCAAATGTTCTCTTCGTAACAAAATTGCGAGAATCCAAGTGTTATTGGTTGATGTTAGTTCTGGAAATTCTGTGAAAATTCTCTGCCATAGAAATGCTGTCAGAGTTCTTATAAACCCATTGTTGTTTTCTTGAAAGATTTGTATTTGTTTTCCGATGAGTTGACTCTGATTTTTTTTGTACCGCTATTCAATAGCGTCCGGTCCCGACGTAACATATCGAGAAACGAAATGTTACAAAGTTCAGTATGTAAACAAATCAACCTCGAATAATTTTAGACATCAAGCGACGGGAAAAGACCATGATAAGTTGAAACAAAGTAGATAATTTACGTGGTATTGTGTGCTGCAATCAAGAGTAAACATTATTTAAGTGTTTTAAAGGCAGTTTAATATGGGAAAGTAAAATGTCACAATTCTTGCTTGAAATCATGGTGAGAAACCACGGATTATTTTTTAAATAACAAAAATAAAAATGATATTCATTTTGCAGACAATGCATCATAAGGATGTTATATTAATACTTTGTTGAAATATATGAAGAAAAAAAAACAATACTCAATGCATGGGTGAGAAAATAGTAAAAGTATAGCACACCTACATGAAATACTGCATGGGCCCTCTATTTATAGAAAGAGCCATATACATGTACCTATATTTTTAAGATGAGTGGATTTCCTCTTTTCCTTTTTCTTTCCTTCCTTGTTTGTAAAAGCACTCAGACCTACATTTGAAGTTATTCAGGACTTTAAAGCACCTATTTCATAATTATCGAAATTGCCATTTGTCTTCCTTTTCTTTCACTGAATCATTCAATGGTCTACTTTTGAAATCAGTCGGGGCCTTTTCAAAATCATATAATAAATTAGTCTATCAGTAACTGGTCTACTTTTGATATTAGTTAGTGAGGCCTTACAAAATCATATAATAATAAATTCAGGCCCTGGCAATTTATTTTCAGGCCATAGTTGAGGTTTTTTTGTGTACAAAATAGCTAATTCGAGTGATTTTCAGGCCCTCTGATCGATTATAACTGGCATCCCTGAGTCTATCAATAACCAATTTTGCCCTTTTTTCTGTCATTTCTCTCATTAAAGCACTCACATGGCTGTCTACGATGTCATCAAAGCTGGATTCTGTTCCGTCGTCCAGTACATTGCTTGGAAGCTGGAAGGAGGTAGCTCCTGCCTTGCTGTCACTGACCTTAGATGCTACTTCCCACCTCTCTTGCCTCTGGAGGATCAGGGATACAGCTTCTGTTCTGATCACTGTGCTCTCTTCACCAGGGACCTTGTTCTGCAGGACAGCCGTCTGTAAATCTTCCAGGGCTTGCAGGGTAGCCATGCTGACATTTCTTGTCTGCGGATGAAATAGTGGACAACACTATGAATATGACGGACAAAGAAAGCGGACAAAATATACAGTTCCTCAGGTAGACAAAGGAACATCCCTTCACTGCTAAATAATATGTAAAAATGTGTAGAACAGGTGATGGAGGCAATACAGGTGACCAATATACACAGGTGGCCTTTATATAGAGGTTAAATTGTATGAGAACCAGTTTCTATCCAGAACATTCACAGAATCAAACCTCTTTCCCACTGAATTTAGAAAATCTACATCTGTCTACTCTGTTCAAAGCCAAATTAAAATCCAAAATTCAATATTTAGACTCTTGTAGGAGGCCCATCATGAACTCCCTGCTACCGGCCACCAACTGCATATATACCACAACTATATCCAGTGACTGGTTTGATGGCAGTTACAAGCAGAAGCAGAATTAGAAGTGAACTATTTAAATCTCTGTGATCCAAATCTATGACAGTCTCTGTTAAAACCTCTTAGTGATCGACTATTTAACCCATTGGATACCGTTTGATTTTGCATAGAATTATCTCAATCTTTCAATTAGACTTACTATACACAGGTATAGTATTCCAACGGTTTAACTCATCTCCCATGTGATAAAGCATTTCCGAGCATAAAAACCCACTTTTTTCACATTTGATGAACTTCAATTAAAGCATCGGGTCATCGAGAGCAATTGTATCAGAGATATTCATAATTTAAAGTTACTGGTCTACAACTATTAAGTCTGCCATCAAAGTACAGGCTGTTTAATAGACATTTTCAAGAGTTATATGACAACCTATTGACTAGATATATTATTAAAACTGTATTTTATGAATATATGCTTCTGTTAATGTTTCCTTAAATCGCATATATGTTCCAACTTAGACCATTTCTTAATTAATATCTTAAAAATTATATAAAGTGGTTTAAAACATTAAAAAAACTCATTTTAATTTAGAATGTATATTACCCTCTTGAAAATATTATATTTTCTAAATTAAGCAGTAACATGCCTGGATAGAGCGGTGTGTTTAATATATGAACAGGATATAAGATAAATTAAAACAAAAGTCAAATAAATTACACAGGATACAATCCAACTGTTTATTTTTTATTAATAAAAGCTGATATAATGTGTAAATAATGAGAAGGAAATTTATTCAGATTTATCCAATTCAAACAAGCAGTCCTGACCCATGGGCAAAACATGATGTCGCTAAAATTAGTATTATTTTCAAAATTATTACTAGGTGGAAGTGTGGAAAAATGTGTGAAAAATACCAATCCATCTTTGAATTCCTTCTACATACCAAAGGTTAGTAGTTGCAGGGCATTCATGTGATTTTTTCCTTGTGAACTCATTATTACAACCAGGAGTACATATCTCTTTAACTGGAACTTGTGTGGTTGTGTTAAACTCTATTTTGATCTGATCTAATAACCCATGTATGACACTATACCCAGCTGGAACTCTTGTGTGTGTGTAATTAGGTTTTTACAGACGTGTATCAATCAGATATTATTTTCGTCTGGGGACCGACCTTTATCGTCACCATCCGAAAGACGTGACGAACCTGCGTCCTCGGCTGAATCAGTTTGTAACTTCCATTGTTAGCTGGATTACAGACGCACGCTACAACGCCCCATTACCCTCACTCTTCAACCATTCCATCTTTTATATCCTGCATCTACAAATTTATTGTTTTTTGATTGGTTGCAGTAGTAGTAGTGGTGGTTATTTTACCTGACTGCTAAGAAAGCATAAATGCTTGTTAGTAAGCAACCAGAGGACCAACAGTTTTAGGTCCTCTCCGAGGGACCTGGTAATGAGGAATAATGCTTTACCAAAGGGAACTAGGGCATCGCCTTGGTTCGAGACCACTGCTCTACCGACTGAGCTATCGCGCCTCCTCAAAACATTGAGTGCTCTTCACCTGACCAAAATTTAGTACATGAGTCTATTTAAACAATGCTAACATTTAATTCATCAGTATATGTATCTAACACAAGAAGTAGAGATAAATATCACCTAAGAAAAATTATGTATTATTCTCATTGAAAAAAATGTGCAACATCATGCTCCAGTTGTGTGGAATAATCTCCCGACTGAAATACAATCAATCAATTCGTTAAACACATGTACAAGAAAGTTGAAGAAATTTCTGTAAACATCTGAATAAATTATAATCAATTTTTTGTTAATACACTGTACCTATATTATATATCGTTGGTGGGGTGACAAAACCTCGTATCTCAATTTGTTGAGATTTTGATTTTTTTGCATAATTGTGTACCTAATGGCCTACGACACCACCTGATAAATCCATGGAACGCCTCCTGTTTCGGTTTTTTCACAAATTCCACACAAAGGACGGTGTCACAGCACTAAATCTGTTGAGACAGGAAATGTTTTTTCGCTCTCCTAAAAATTCATGATTTTTGAGATACAAGGTTTTGTCACCCCACCGACGATACTGCATTGTGTATCCTCTCTTTGGAATGCTCTTCCACCAAGGATCCGTTCACTAGAATCCCTAGAAACATTTAAAAATAATCTGAAGTCATACATGTTTGCATGTTATTTTAGTTAATTATATGTTGAATGTACATTTATGCATATTTGTTCTCATTTCTCTAGATGTTACTCATTCTAATTCTATCTCTCTGTGCCTGAATATTTTACTAGATCGATGGCGCATAACAAATGCTGTATTTATTATTATCTTGTGTATAGGGTTTGTGTAGATATATATATACATATTTTTTATTTTGGGGGGGGTTGTTATGTCATATTATTCCCATTATTCCCATTCCCATCCTAATTCCCATTATACTGTGTTATGGGTTGTTTTTATTTGTTTAATAATTTGTAATGTATCATACTGTATATTTTTTACACCTATATATATATCTATTTCATGTATTTTTAAAGTGTTGCTAAAATTGAATTAAACAAATCGAAAATGAATATGCCAAGATGAGAGTTGTGCATTGTGTTAATGTATTGTTTTAAAGGTTTTTTTTTTAATTTCGTTTCTAAATGTATTTTGCTGCTTCAAATAGCTCATATCTTCTATCTAGAGTACGAAATACAAAAACGTGAAGTACTAGTGGGGTACGCTTGATTAAGCGCACAAAAATGCTGTGGTGAACTGTGGTTATATAACACATATATGAACAAGCTGTAAGAATTTCTTTAACCATGCATGTTTCTCTGGAAAAGCAATTCAATTTCTAGAATCAAACTTGAAATTAGCTTGAAATCATAAATAACTTACATCTGAAATAGCTTTCTCAGCCTCGTCATCCTGAGATGTCACTGGGGTAGTTTCATTGACGACTGACGTTAAACTGCTGAAGGCAGCTTCCATGATGTTCGACAGTCCAACCATGATGAAACTAGGTGGAAGAAAATGTATCACAGATAATATGTCTTGTTTACGCAGGGGCCCGGCCCCCCACTCAGTGTTATTTAGGGTACGTGTATGTATGTTCCCTGCCTTTGAAAGCACCCCCCTGGTGTAAAGTCAATGCGGGCTGATTTGATGAGATAACCACCTGTCAGTGAGTCTAATAATCTCCTGGCCAAACTAGTGCAGATAAGCTAAGTTTACAATGTAAGAACCTTTTTTTCTTCAACAATGAGCTCATATCAACAAATTTAAATTTTGTAGATTTATGTCGTCCCTTGAGATCATTGGTGAGAGCAACCAGTGGCATGAACTTCAATAGTTCACATCCAATATATGTTGGACGTGAACTATGGTAGGCCATTCATGTCACTGGATGCTCTAACCATTGGTCTCTCAAGGGACGTGCAAATCGTCACAAATCTACAGGAGTCAATTTTTTGATAGCTCAAGAAGAAAAATCATTACTTAACTTTAAGTTCTACTTAAGGATTTGGACTTATACTATGGTAGGTATATCATGCCCCTATAAAGTCTTGAACCAGGGAGGCGTTTCACAAAGCCTTTTTTCAATGACGAATAACAAAAATCAGTGTCAATTCTGCTGATATCCGATCAGAAGCAAGGATTTCCGTAGCTTATAACACAACTTGTCATTTGTCACTGATGACAAGTTTTGTGAAACGCCCCACAGAGGTAAGGAAAAATACCCAAGAAATGATGATCTGAAGATAATTTTTGTTTTCAACAATGCGAAACAAATTCACTGAGCTGCGCTGTTCTGCCTACCTTGCTGTCTCTTCTACCGTGTCCCCTCCAGTGTGCCCACTGCCACTTTCTTCCTTCAGGAAATGACACATCTCTTGATAGCTCTTTGCAGCTGATTTCTGTAAAGAAAAAAGGTCATTTTTTGTAATGTAATCAAATTTAATGCACAAGTTCTTTCATTCCTTTTTTTTTCTTTCTGTCTTCCTGTTGTACCACTTAAACTATATTTAATTATTTATATAGTTTGGGGACAAGCCTTTGATAGGCCTTTGGCCTTTGTTTGTCCCCCCACATTTTGATACTTCTGTTGTGTTATTTGTTTGAATTGACTTTGTATTGTTAATGTTTGTTATTGTGATTTTTATCAGAATGTGAAAATAAAATAATTAAAAATAATTCAATTGAATTGGTTACGAATAATTGTATTTCAATAGTCAAAATGCACTATGTGTTGTAAGGTAGGGCAAGCCATAATGTTTGTCCTACCTAGCAACAATTAAGGTAGGCAATTCACATTCTGACTACTAAACTATAAATATTTGTAAAATGGTCTATTGCTATTTAAATGATATATGTCATTACAATAATGAAAGTTCATCTGTAAATGGGGATTAATATGTTTGAGAGTTTAACTTTTGATTTCAATGCAATCGAGTGCCATCAAACCAGGCATAAAATGCAGTAGACAACAAAGACAGAGACTAGAAAACTTGTTATAATGATAGTTTGTTACAACAGTGTTCTTTCAGTGTACTTGGTGAAAATGTATATCTGGGCAATTTTTGGACACATTACCATGCAGCTCCACATCAACATATAGTTAAATATATTTTTGTCTTCTAAAGTGTAAAATATAAGGAAAGCTAAATATAGTCATACAATACCTGTATTTTAAACATGGTTTCAAAACTGCATGAGCATTTCCTTTTGTTTAAATGATGTATCACTCAAAATGCATTGTTTGGTCCATAAAACTACACTTATTAGTGTTTTACAGGTGTAAGCCTATAACTTTATTTTGTTTTGCTATCCTTCCAAATAGTTATCATGCGATGGCCTGGTGTATTTTACTCCTTTCTGTCCAACAATTTGTATTTTATTGAAACTTATGGTCAAACAACTTGTGTATGTGTCATGGTTCTTTCTTTTTTTTCCTTCAATTTTTAGCTGTGAATTACAATTTACATCATCATGAAGGAAAAAAAAAATAAAAAAAATTGTTGTTTTAGGCATAGATTTCAGCAAAATATTTGTTTTCATCCAATTTAAGACACAATGTACTATCCTACTAAACCTAATGTGAGAATTAGTCTGTCAATTTGTAAAATAAATTTTATGGGTCATTTTCTGAGTACATATTTTCTGAAGCGCAGCAATATTGAGTAACATTTGCTAACTGTAAAACCAGGAAGGTTTGTTTAAGTGCATGAAACTCAAAAGGCAGACATGGTTAACAATCCCAGGATTATTTAAGGTTATGAAAGTTTCTGGTATTAGAGTAGTCACTGAGGATTTCAACATTTGTATTGTAGTTACATATTCTTTCATATTCATACTAATATTCATATTCATACTAATATTCATATTCATACTAATATTCATATTCATACTAATATTCATATTCATACTAATATTCATATTCATACTCATATTCATATTCATACTCATATTCATATTCATACTCATATTCATATTCATACTCATATTCATATTCATACTCATATTCATATTCATACTCATATTCATATTCATACTCATATTCATATTCATACTCATATTCATATTCATACTCATATTCATACTCATACTCATATTCATACTCATACTCATATTCATACTCATATTCATATTCATACTCATATTCATATTCATACTCATATTCATATTCATACTCATATTCATATTCATACTCATATTCATATTCATACTCATATTCATATTCATACTCATATTCATATTCATACTCATATTCATATTCATACTCATATTCATACTCATATTCATATTCATACTCATATTCATATTCATACTCATATTCATATTCATACTCATATTCATATTCATACTCATATTCATATTCATACTCATATTCATACTCATACTCATATTCATATTCATACTCATGTTCATACTCATACTCATGTTCATACTCATACTCATATTCATATTCATACTCATATTCATACTCATATTCATATTCATACTCATATTCATATTCATACTCATATTCATATTCATACTCATATTCATATTCATACTCATATTCATATTCATACTCATATTCATATTCATACTCATATTCATACTCATATTCATATTCATACTCATATTCATATTCATACTCATATTCATATTCATACTCATATTCATATTCATACTCATATTCATATTCATACTCATATTCATATTCATACTCATATTCATATTCATACTCATATTCATATTCATACTAATATTCATATTCATACTAATATTCATATTCATACTAATATTCATATTCATACATATTCATATTCATACTAATATTCATATTCATACATATTCATATTCATACTAATATTCATATTCATACTAATATTCATATTCATACATATTCATATTCATACTTATTCATCCTAATATTCATTCATATTCATATCAATATTTATATCTATGTGTGTATAATGTCTGCTGAGAGCCAGAAGGGTACTGTTGAGGTGTATGGGATATAATGCCTTTCTGGTTTTCAGAAAAACAACATTGGCCTCACTTGAGCTGTAGCAGAAATTTCATCTTTCTCTTGAGTGACTTGGGCAATCGCAGCCGAGGTCTGTTGTAGCGTTTCCATGTCTCGGACTTCTATGTGACCGATGTTGGCAATGATGGACTCTCTAGCCTGGAAAAAGTATGGTTTGAAAAACAACATGAGGGTATGAAAACTAACTTACTGGAATGGTATGATAAATACTGGCCGCATAGTATCTTGAAGGCAATTCAAAGATTATCTTCAACTACATTAACCTCATAAACTTTCCTTCTATAGAGTGGTGAAGTGTGATGTCATCAAAAATCTATTTTTAGAATTTCTAAATTTTTTCTTCATTTTCCGAAAGAGCATCAAATGAACCAGAGCACTATAACACTGAGCTCCCAGAGGACATATATTTATTCAGATGGTCATATCTCAGCCAATACTTAACATATTCAATTGATTTTTGACATTCTGACATAATTTGTAAAGCTCTTTAAGGAAAATGAAGAAAAAATTGAGAAATTCTAAAAATTGATTTTTATGATGTCACAGCTTCGGTACTTTATGGCGTTCTAATTGAAAAGATCTGAAAAGGTAATACAGTCAGACAGGCTGCAATGTTTTTCAAACAATTAATTCTATGTACACTCTCCAAATATCTCCTGTGTTTAATAGCTTTGGTACATGATTGGGCATAGCTCAGGTTCCAGGAGATATCTAGTACTGCTTCAATGTCTTTACATTGTTTGAAAGTATGTACAAAAACATCTACTTGAATCAACTGTGAAAATCTATCTTCAATCTTGTTACATTTGATTTTATCTTACAATTAAATGATCTATTTGTGAAATGAAACTAATGTTAAGTTGCAACTGGCTGTAAAGATGAGATTGATTCCAGGAGATACCATTGATTTGTACTAGTTTATAGGAGGTATTAGACAACCATGCAAGGTCACTGGACAGGTCATCTCATCAACTCAGCTCTCAGTTAACATAAGAAAAAGAGGATCATGGGGGACCAATGGTCACCGATTAGGAATTGTTTTCTATATAGAGGGAGCAAGTAGCTACAAGTAGTACAGTGGGGCTTTAAATACTTTTGCTCTCTTTGTCTTCTTTTCTTCCATGAATTCACTCTCCTCCTTCTGCTCCTCTTCTGTGGCACTCTCTGCTTGATCAAAGTCGCTCTCGGCATCTGCGTTAAGCAGGGATGTGAGCGTGAACACCAGCTGGGTTGCGCTCTGAGTGTCTCCAGATTCTAGCAGTTTTGAGAGGAGGTTTTCTTCACCAGAGGAAAACTCAAGGACAGTGTCTGTTACAGTTTTGCCTGGTTGGCTGGTGTCCACTTCTGCTTCTCGTACCTGCATTTTCACACAATCAACCACACAAATGATTGATTAGATTCATAATTCAAAATATACGAGATGATATTTCATTGCAGTTACTCTTTTCTCAAAATGAATTTTGCATACAAATATAATCAAGCATAAGCACATGTACACAATTTTTATGATCATAATAGGACATCACAAAAACTTTTGGCCATGAAATTAATGATAATATTTGTATCAAACATTCACTGACCAAATTTTCTGCACATAAGTCTTCCAAACTCCAAGGTTGTGTAATGCAGTACACAAGTCCTCACAGTCTATAGGCAAATTCATAGACCACAAAGCTCTCAAGAGAGAGAGACAGAGACAGGGAGACAAAGAGAGAGAGTAGTACAAGCTCATGTATACATACATAAGACTGGACGCTAGATGGCTTATTCTCTGTAAACATATACAGCACAGATAATAATCACATTGTCATCAAACTTACTGACCATTTTCCTTCCCAAATTTTCTGCCGTCATTCAATTTTAATTGAGGTCACAGGTGAATATTCAAGTACAATTACAAGTACAAGTACCTTCACAGCAGTTGAAGTACTGATGCTGGCCCCATAGGTATCGGACACCGTAATGATAACGTCCACTTGATAATCATGACTTGCTACGCCAACAGGTAGGAAGGTAGGGGGGATATGCGGATCCACACCAAAATATATCAGGGCACCTAAGTTTGGAGTAGATTAGATATTTATATTGTATAGTTTATAGAACAATGCCGTAACAAATTAAAGTGTATAATGCAAACATTTCACTGTAATTTGCCCCTCTCATAAATTTTACCCAACAATTGAGCGCTGGGACTTCATACTTCACTTCAAGCTTACTATAAGTATACTCAAATGATGCACCTAGTGATTGCATTTACTAGAAGAAAAAAAAGAGACAGATTTTCACTTTTCAATTAACCAAGGGATCGAGACTTGTTCTAACAATCTTCTGGGATCCAATAAAACTACCTAGTTACATATAAATCTTGTTATATCAGAGCTAAGCAATGATTGAAGACAAAGAAATAGGACTGTTAAAACTAGGGTATACAAACATAAATATTGGAAGTTGTTTTCATAGTATTCTTAGTAACAAGACTCACTGTATAACTAACCAAAAGTGAGCTCTCTGTAGGAAATTAGTAAATTATTTAAGTGGGCAATGTTTTATGACAGGGATGATAGAAATACAACATCTATGTTCTTTCCACACCATTTTCACTGCATTGTGATGCATGTCACTGTAAAGACACTTATACTTTGACAAAGCAGAATAAGTTTGGTATAATTCAACTACATGTACTTCATTGTTGATTGTTAGTTAAAGGTATTACAAAGTTTTGGTAAATTTTGAAAATTGGCTGGATAGTGATTCGTTACAATTTTGATATATTTGGATGCCCCTATGGATGTATTAAAAGCACAAAAAATTTTAGCCTCTAAAACACTTCTGCTTTTGAGAAAATTTGAATATAAAAATTTACCGGTGCTCCCGGTAAATTTTGATAAATTTCAAATAGCGCCTACGGCCATACGATGGTAGCTGCGACCATGACAATCTCAGAATATGCAGTTGTGATATTTATATTCCAAACGGTAATAGCAAATCGGTCGATTTTAGTCAAATAACATTGTTTTATAGCTAAATTAATATATTGACCTTGAGAGGGCGCTATACAGCATAAAGAGTTTATTATTTACAATTTCATCACTTTAGACTCGATTTCAACCGGGACAACGATCACTGAATATTGTAGGATCGCATATGCTTCCAATATGTTCATTTGAACCAAATTCATGACCCCATACCAAAACTTTGTAATACCTTTAAGCTCTTATCCACATATTCCTGTTAAAACAAATCTACCCAAATCTTTTAGTTTTGTGCAAAATCAATCACAAAGTCATACGCCAGAAAACAAAGTCTTAAAGACATCATGAAGAAAGTCAGAGAATCAAAGTGGACATGTAGCAAGAATTCAGGACAATAGATGGACAAATCTTTTAACAGAATGGCAACCAAGGATAGGAAAGACAAGAAGAGGAAGGCAGAAGAGAAGATGGAGAGATGACCTACATGTACATCATACATAGGAACGGCCGCTTGGACTAGGATAGATAGAGACAGAAGAGAATGGAAACGTAATATGAGGTGGGCTTTGTCCAACGTCTGGATGAACTTAGCCTGATAGATAGATTAAGCTTCTGTACCTGATGTTGAAGAGTCACGGAAGGAGCTGACACCAGTTTTCTTCTCGGAACCCGTCAAGGCTCTGACTTCATAGCTCAATGGTTCATCCTCGTCCACGAACCCCTGACAGATGATTGTGAAATGAGTCTCCAGAACTACCCCTTCGTTGGGTGTTGCACTGCAGGTTCCAAGCTGAGGAGGAGAGTTTGTTGAGAAGGCATATTCTGCAAAGGTCCGGGCGCCGCTCCAACTGTAGACTGATTACAACAATAGGAAAGCAATTGATTTAAAATTAAAGCCAGTACAATCGATGTTGGCATATAATATTTGCTATACTATAAAGATATTAGTACAAAATACAAATCATTTAAAAGCAGTTCATACAATAAACATATTAGTACCTACCCATTGACAATTCACAAATTCTGGGCTGATACAAAAAAAATGCTACAAAATAAATTCTCATCGTTCTCAATTTTGTTGTCATTAATTATTAATACCCTCACCATTTATGACAAAAGAAATAAGAATCACGTTCACAATATTCACACTAGCTACAAAGATATCAATCTTATTTGAAAGTTTAAATTTTGAATGAATATAAATACAGAGGTTTTGCACTGGGGTCATAATTCGATTTAGCAGGATGTAAGATATCAACCCTAAAACTTCACATCAATTCATGATGCAACATCACACCAGAATACTTTAATTACCAAGCACTTTCAAGATGTACTCCTCAGACCCTTTGAAAGTATAAGCACGAATTGCAAGATAGGCGTTGGTCCTACTGGTGGTAGTGTCCTGGTTCCAGGTAAGAAACTGCTTGCTATTGTTTAGATAGGCTGGTCTCAGAGACCAGAAATACTGGGGTCTCGTCTGCAGGGTACAGTCATCGCAATTGGCAGAGATGACAAACCGCTCGGATGGATTGAGATTGAAACCACAGTTTGTCATGCACCTGCAGAGACAATGATGAAAGCAATAGGTTGAAAACATAGTTCATTATGATATTACATGATGGACATGTAAAGGAAATGCCCAAAATCCAAATGCTCTGATTACAATAAGCCAGTTCACGGTTGCAGTCTGAGCATGAGCAGATAAAGGTCATTGCAGAACAAATTGTGAAATACACAGAGACAAAATACGGGATACGTGCTCATGAAAGTTATGTAATCATTATTCATTTATGCACAAGCAGTGCACTCCATGATACACAGGTGGATATATGCTTTGAAAAGGGGAAACAAAGGCTATTATGTAGAACCTGCATCGCTTTAGGAGTGATTATTTCAGAATATACAAAGTGGGACCTCTTCATGTTTTGAAGATCTGTGGATATTCAGGGTCATTTGGGATATGTGCTAACCATGAACTGGTCTATTCTCAACTTGCAAAGGAGACGAATACTACACACTGGTCCTGCTACGCGATTGGAAAGGTGTCTATGGTAAACTTTTATACTCACTTTATTAGTATGGTAGGAGGGTCCCCTGGTAGGATAGGAATGGTTTGCTCAGCATGAGCAGTCCCTCTATCCTGCTTGGACACCACGAGTCTAAAGACATGGGTCTGGTTCCCTTCAAGGGTTTGTCCTGCAATGGTCATTGTTTTCTGGTTGCCCGATTGCATTAAGAATCCTTCATGGAGACATCCATCAGTACCTGGTAACAAATAATGTAACATTAACGTTTTACAAGCTTTAGTATGGTCGATCGGATTTCATTCCCATACAACCAAGCTGATAAAAAATTCAAGAGGGCTGCAAGAATAATATTGAACAAGACATATCTGAAACACCATCGGCTGATTTGTCCACAAGTCTTTAATGGATGACACTAGACAAACGGTTTGAGTTAGGTCGCAATATGATGATGTTATGTTAAGGGCACCATGGAAGACCACTACTTTCTGGTGAATGGACTAGCTTCCCTGACAAAAGATTAGAAATAAATAAATAAATAAATATAACAAATCAGAGACTGCAACAGTCTGTATTGTCATACCTTCAGTGTACGTAAGTATACACTATACATACTATTACAAACAATTGGCAGACTATGGTATCAATCCATGATGAGTAAAGAGTTTTTTTTTTTAAATGATATAATTTTGCTATAGCCCCCCTATATACATGTAGATGCCTATCATATTTTAACTGGTGCACAGTGTTTTTTGTATTAACTGTATCTTTATATAACTTTTCGAAAAAGCTCTACATTTACAGCTCCTCACAAGCACAAACTTGTATGTGACAAACATAACAACGAATCTCAAAGGTTACAGGTTACCTTAAATTCATGCTAAATTCCATGTTTATGCATAATTAGTTACTAAACCCAGCAGTATACTAGGGTACATGTTATCAAAAGCTCCTTCATCAATAAAAAAGCCTGTTTTTAAAGAAATGGTATGCTACTATCAAGAGCGGATGTGAACATACTGCATAGAAAACGATACATCTATGGTATCCAGCAACTGTATAAAAGCATATTTACACAAATTTCTGGAGGACTGTAGAAAGTATGGATCTAATACAATGCAATAACTACATGTAGCATTATTGTTAGACAAATGGGGAGGGGGGGGGGGGGGTTAAGACCTTATTAGCTTGATAACCAGATACATGTAAGTGGTGCCTGTATACATGTACATTGCACATGTACATGTATACATCTCAATTTTCTAAATGTTTCCTCTCTTTTCTTTTCATGCCGAACTACATATACATGTACGCAGGGTAACTAAAAAAACATCATAAAAAATGGGAGCATTAATTTCTTTTTTTATATACTTGTATCCCATTAACCGTCTTCATTAGATATGAACATGGTGCAAAAATAAGTAATTTCATTAAAAAATGCATGTAATTGTTTGGTCAAGCAACTTGTCTGGAGAATTAGAGAATATATGCATGTCCAATACGATGCAACAATTTGCTTTTTCTGCACGTTATTTATCTCAATGCTCAAAATAATATCAACGGTTTGATATATATTGGTTATATGCAAGTCGATGTGTGCACAATCAAAAATGACAAAAACTTTTTTTTCTTTGAATGTCATGTGGGATAGACTACTTGAGACATGTGAAATAGACGTAGTATTTTGTATGTTGATAACAAAAACAAAATACAATCTGTTTTCGGATAATACATATTGATATCTAAACTAGATGTAAACATATTGCACAGAAAACAATATATTACATTAAAAGAGTGTGTGTTTAAAGCAATCATCTGGGGAATCTAAGAATAGTTCCAAAACAAAACATTGAATTTATTTTTAACCTTATTAATTTCATTATTCTTGGTGTTTAAAGAGAGCAAGGTAGCATATTACTTTTGCACAAACCCGAAACAACACAGACAAATTGAAAATGACAAAAACATTTTTTTTCTATTTTTCATGTGGAATTAGACCAGGACATGTGAAATAGATGTAGAATTTTGTATGTAAAATAACGAAAACAAAATACAATCCGTTTTCTGATAAAGCATACATGTAGGGCCTATTGATATCTAAAGAAGATGTAAACATATCGCGCAGAAAACAATATATTCCATTAAAAAAGTGTGTGTTTAAATCAATCATCTGGGGAATCTTAGAATAGTTCCAAAACAATCCATTGAATTTGATCTTATTAATTTCATTATTCTTGGTGTTTAAAGGTATAGACCAGTTCTGGTCATGCGATTGCATTGTGAAAGAAAGTAGAAACGTTGTGGAATTGATAAGAAAAGGTTGATCATCTAGCACATAAGTATTGGTGTGTACTGCACGATTCTGGAATCATCAAAATGATAAGAAATTAGGCCCAGTTTTGGTTAAGTTACAAGCACTGTACACAGAAAGATGTATATGGGACTACGGGATATCTATCCAGTCCGGATAGATATCATAATTTACCAAATATATCAATTAGTAGGCAGTTTCCCGGCAAAATTGTTATCATCACATATAAAATACTCAAATACATGATTGGTAATAAGAGCTCCATTCTATTTTTGAGAGGGGGGGGGGGGAGGCGTTTCCAAACTGGTCTATACTTTTAAGAAGAGCAAGGTAGCATAATAAGGACTTTAGCACAAACCTGATGGTTGATTCACCAGTAAGAGCAGGTCATCGTTAGATGGGAATGTCTCATTGGATCTCCGGCAGAACCAGCTGAAAAGTAGAGCATCTTGATTTCCATTGAGATCTGGATCCTTAGACAATGAACCATCCATATGAATATCACTTAACCAGCCTGTTAAAAATGAAATGAGAATTGATGATAATTTAGTCAAACATCCACTGACAATGCACATGCAGTGCTTTGTTTGTCAAACACTATCATTGGACATCTGATTTCCCTGATTTACATGCTGTTATATGATAGAGAAAGTTTTTTTCCTTTCATGAAACCAGTAGAGTCTCACCTACATGTACATGTACATTGTAAATTCAAAGTAGACAGCAAAGGTAAAGTTATTCTTCTCGGGCTGAAAAATAAACAAACATACAGTACATGTAACAGTAACCTCCCAAAGTTCTGTAACTTGAGTGTTTCAGGTAAATAAAAAATGATAACAGAAGCATCTTTAGGTGACTTTTGTAAATGAAATTATCACTATTTACATCAAAACTGTTCCATGTGAGCTACATATTAATTGCATTAATGTGTATTGCATTACTTTATATTAAACAATCGGGCCCTGTTTCATTAAACTTATTATCCATAACAATAACTGTTTATTATAAGCTCCTGAAATTGTGGCACCTGAATGGCTGAGAGCTAATTTGTCATTGAATTTTATCATTAGTTATTGATAACAAGTTTTAAGAAACAAGGCACTGAAGCTTTGAGTAAAAAAAATAGTAGACAGACACTCACCAATAGCTCTTGAGCTACCCCCATTGATGAAAGCAAAAAGAGGAGACTCTACCACTCTGATATAAGTCTGATCATCCTTGTTCACACCTACAGATCCATCTCTTAAGTAAACAGTGACATGAAGTCTGAACACATACGTTCCATATTCCAGTGTGAATGCAGGTACATAGAGTGTTGTGAGATCAGTCCTGATTGAACCCGGTAGCTGATAGCGATTCTCATCCACTGGCACTGTGAATACGTCATTGAGCTTGAATACCAGCCACTGATAACTAGTACTTGCAGCCATGAAACAGTCTATGTTGACTTCTGCAGCAAACTGAAATCTTTTCTGTCGATGATACTGTTTCGCCGAGCTGTAGCTGCTTTCACCATCCAAGATATGCATGTTGGGTAAAAGGCAGAGCGAGGCTTGGACAAATGCATCCGAAGATGCATGCCTGGTGGAGACTGCATCGGAAGCAGAAGCAGTAGCTGTATATGATCCAGCCGAAACGTATGTGTGCTCCACTCTGACTGAAAAGTATTCCCTGGGATTGAAAGGCAAGTCAAGGTCAGAGGGAATGTACATGGTGACATTTTCTTGGATCCTGGGTTCCTGGAGAGTTTCTGAGGTTCCGTCTCCATAATCTAAGGCAAATAAAGTGTTCCATCCAAGCTGGTAGGAGAAGAGGACAAATGTAACTGCATCCGCTTGCATGACGGGTCCATCGTTGATGAGATATATGCCTGTAATGCTCTCCAGGACGGTCACATTCGTGCTACCTCTGCCACTGGAAAATGCGTTTGTGGCATAGACCTCAATATCATAGACCCCTTCTGCATCGAATTCGTACTCTATAGTGGGGTTGGTTGAGTTAAAGAGATATCCCCCTATATTCCATTCACACAGCTCTATGGTCCCTTTCAGAGGTTGAGCAGTCAATATCACAGGAAATTCTATTGGCAAGATGGTAGTCCAAGTCCCATCCTCGCCTTATTATGAGAAGAAAAAAAATCAAAATCACTTATCAGGCAATGTGTATTAAACAATCAAATGTTAATACCTGATTATATTTGTTGTGTGCGCAATGTTCACAATGTGTAGCTTGCATTGTTACACCATGGACTTACTACGAATGGACTTTCGATGGCGAGAGTAGTAAAACTAATGATAGCTACCATATACCTGTTCTCATGTCTTACTTTACTCTTAATTTGTTTAAGGTCTGACTGCAAAGCTGCGGCATGTTCTAATAGGCTCCGATAAGAGGCCGGGCCTTCGGTCCAATGAGATCTGCCGCAATTTGGCCGCCCTCTATCGGCGGAGTTGCTTAATTCACACAATATTGCAGTGAATCGTAGCACCCCCTTTTTTCTAGCGCGCGCTAGACCGCGCTATCTCTCGTGGACCACCCCAAGAGGTGCTCCAGTGGCACGCCGTTTTGGCTCGCTGTTGGGCGGACCGAAACGACGTTGTACCTTCCAAACCGCAGAGATAGCGCGGTCTAGCGCGCGCTATCTCTGCCGGTGTGAACAGCCTCTTAGTCCACTTGGCTCAGTATTTAACCACATTTCACATTTTCTCATATACAATAACTTTATTTAAAAAAAGATATATCTATCTTTTAGACAGGGATGGGCTTGGGTTTTCTGTGCAATATGTTTACATCTACTTTAGATATCAATATGTATTCAAAAGGAGCCAAAAGGACTTAAAAGGAGCCAAAAGTAGCCAAAAGGAGTAAACTGAAGTTATAGCAACCTAAAATTCTTTTAGTTCCATGCAGTACGTATCTGCCAATCTTTCTACACTGTAGGTGATATTTGTGTACGATATCATTTCTATATCTGCTTTTATATATATTTGAACAAAATCCATATGAAACACATGTACTCTGATGTACAAGGCTATGATTGTTGTATACATTTTATTATAATTTTTTTGTCTTACCTGAGAAGCTATCTATTGTGAGATCTTCAATTTCTTCCAACACAGCAACATACCATTCGTAATGAACACTGCTCACATAGTTGTAGAGAAAAAGCTGGACTGTGTACAAATCTGGGATGGCATATAGGTGGTTGAAAGTCAAATTTCTGTAGTCTGGCCCATTTGGAATTGGTTCCCACGATTCTGATAAATTGATGACAAAAATGTGAATTGTGCAATTCAGGCTAGTTAATGAGACTTTGAAGAAGAAGAAAGACTGTTCATATTAAACACACAATTAATAACTTTAGAAATCACAAAAATTATAAATGGACATTTAATGGTTTTGGCCAAAATATACAGTCATTCTAATTTAATGTAAAGTAGATGTAAGTTGTTTATAGCATTACTGTAAATTGGAGGGACCATATATGACATAAACAGTAATACTGGGATGTCATGCAAATTTCATTGAGTCAGATTGGGAAAATGTCACCACTATTTCAGTAGGGACTGCTGGAGGAGCAAAAGTTAATTTAATTTAAAAACTTCTCTGATGGTACTGGTAATCTTCCAAGATGTATACACTGTACATACAGTTTATATGCACTATAGTTTGTCCAGCACTGACTTAAATCAGTTACAGACAAAAGGGCTAACTCCCCAAGATCACTAGAGAATTAAACAGAGTTGGGGAGGGGGGAGGTGGGGGTGCAAGTGTGCTCGACCTGCTAATACAATAAGTCAATCAGATATTAAATGCTGAAAAAGGTCACCAACCTATAGTTCCATCTCCATAATCTATGTGACCGTGAATATCAGTGGGTATTCCATCACTTGTATAGTTAACAAACATCTGAAGTATATCCTCCTGGGGATAGTGAAGTGGTGCATTGAGGAATATATCCAGCGTAGTGATAGGGTTTTCAACGATGATGGTGGTATATTCCGAAGCCTCATTAATCTCATGGAATATAGTTGCCTTCAGAGTATAGTTTCCTGTGTCCGGAATAAGTTACAAACAAGATTATTATCAATTACTTTTCATCATTAATTTGTATACTCTAGAAACTTTCTAATTATGAAAATCATACCGGACAGCTCTTACAAATTGGAAAATACATTTTATAATGTTCTTATACAATTACGACGGTATACAAGGAATAAAAGAAAACATTAAAGACACAAAGATGCAAGTAAAATGTTCTATGTAGCTTTTCTTAATATAGGAATTGCACAAAATAAAAATAGAAGTTATGACGTCTTCTTTACCTGGCTTCGAAATAAACAACCACACTTCATCCACTTCATATGGGCTTCTAGCTTGACGGTAGGAATCAAAGTAGAATTCTACTTTAAACGTATCTTCATTATAGGCACTCCATTCAATGAGGGCAGGCCAACCAGACTCCGCAGCAAGAGAGCCAATGAAAGGATTGTTGGTCTGAACGAAATGCTCACTGACATAAAACATCATTCCTGTAATCTGGTGAACAAAATGAACAAAACACAATTAACATATAACATCCAACAGACCAATTCATACATTTCCCTTTTCATCTCTTAAAAATAAATCTATTAACTTCTATATAGTCTCCAAGCACTATACAAAACAAATTCGCTTGCACTACCAGAATGATCAAAGTTCATGACTTCTTACAAAATCTCTGTGTATACTTTTTTCCAATATAATCTCTTCATATATTATCTTATAAATAAAACTTTTGATTGGTACTAGAAAATCAAAGACATAGTTTTAAGCTTTCCATCTGGCACTTATCATTCTGATGAGTGTAAGATGAATAACCTGAATAAAAGTTTTCTTTTTAAAAATGACAAAACTTTAAAAATGAACAGTATAGTGTACTTCCTCTGCTTTCTTAAATCTTTTTGATAAAAATCCACTTCTCGATCATCCATCAATAATTATATAATATCGTATGGCTTTGAGTGTGATACAAGACTATATTGCTCGACATATGACAATATTGGACAAGTCTTAGCAAGAGCAATATATTCTTGTATCACATGAAAACAAAGCCATACAATATTATCATTATCTTTATTTAACTCTTATCCTGCCACAGGGCTAATCCCCCCAGTGCCAGATTTATAACGAGATAATCGGATTAAGGCGATGGTACTAACAATAGCGCGTGCAAAACCCTAGGCACAGTCCAATGGGCATGAACAATAACTGCTATTACGAATGTTTGCTAGCATGCAAGAAGCAGCGTAACAATAGCGTGCACGCAGCCTCATGGCAGGCTATGAGTTAATAGTCTGCCTAGTGAAATAACAAATTTTGACTGAATATGGCTTTGTTTTTGTGTGATATTGCCATGATATCGATATCGATATTTGAAGTTCCCGGATGACTGAGCAAAACAAAAACAATACTGGTCAGACATGATCAGAGTACTGCGCTAAAGATATTAAATACACCGATTATTGTACCACTTGGAACCCTTATATAGATAATAATGAATCATACTTACTAGTTCCACAAACTTGATTTGTGACTCACAATACACTGCTTTCTTGTTAACTTCACTGTAAACAGTCACAGACACATTGTGTGATCCTAATCCAATGATGTTTTGAAGTTCCATGGGAAATGGTAAAGTGTCCAAGAGCACCGCATACAGTTCATCATTTTGCAGTGCACCATGGGAGAATACCTCATCAAAGACCGGGTAACCATCAAGTTCCATATAATAATACAATGGATCTGGAAACTCATGGTGATAGAAGATCAAAAGATCCGACTCTCCAAGGATGTAAATGTCATAGTTATAGGTCAGATTCACACTTCTATAGGAACATATTTCATAATATATCTCAGAATAGACCAAAATTTCTGAGAAGTGGGCTTCCAGTTGGCCTGCCATACAACAGTTTGTTATGATGTTGTATGCAGCTGGTTGTGTATATTTGTGTATTAGCGGTTCCTGAAGATCAGTGGCATTTGCAATGTAGATAATGTTGAAGTCATTGAAGTCCCAGTAGCACTCAAAGAACAATGTAAAGTCTGTCCAGAATGCGATTTCGAATGTTTGATTCACTTCCACTAGAGAGGGGGTGCTCACTGTAAACAAATCTGAGGTGGAGAAAAAATATGGAGAAAATGTCATAAAATCATGGAGCTACAATCGAATACCATTTGGATCTACAAACCTTATTTTCTACAAGAAGAAAAAAAAAAGCACTCTAAAAGATACAAAATACCAACAATAAAAGCATTGTTGATATCAATCTAGTACTTCAATGTTTAATAAATGCAAAAACAATATTTTTCAAAAATGAATCGTACTCTTTCAGTGATAAGAAAAGCTCCGTATATGTTAAAAAATCTTCAAAGTTTCCTTCAAACACTTGTTTTCAAAAGCCTTTGAATAGATTTTGGTTGTGTCTGAAAGTAGCACTATCTATAAGGATATTTTTATTCACCAAATAAATTGATCTTATATGTATATCATTTACTCTTAAGTTGGTTAGCCTTGTAACCAATGTCTGGTACCATAGACTACCGTAGTCTATCTACAAAATCTGAATGATTATTAAAACAAATAAATGAAAAATGGATCAGTAGATGGATGGATGAATGACTCGCAGCATACATGTATGGCTTTAATAGCCATGTTTTCATATTATTGTCTCAATTGACCTACAATTGTACATGTACAACCTACAAAATATGATTGACCAAAAATTTCTAACTCTAAGATACTGTACACAGTGGAAAAAGCATAGGATAATGGGAGGGTTTTCCCTGCTCTCAATCACAATAAAAGTATTTTATCCAAATCAATGGAAAAACATGAAAGTCATCATACGGTAGTCGACATTATCAAGTCTCAATACAAAATTTCACTGAGAGCAATAAAGTTCAAGCAAAAACAAACAAACAAACTCTTTCATAAACAGTAATTATAAAGCCTTGGTTGTCAAGTTACCAGGTTGCTCTCTTAATCTTATTTCTTAATGATAATTTCCTCGGTCAATTTCATTACGTGTTTTTCGACCACTCAAAAACAAAACAAAATTGTAGAGTCTAGATCTAGACCTAGACTAGATCTATTTGCACACATGCTGAGGCTCTCCAGAGTTATGCTAGTATGTAGTAGACTAGACTTCTAGATCTAGGCCCAATGCTAGTTATGGACAACAGTTGATTTGCTTGGGGGGGGGGGGGCGGTCTGATACCCCCAAAGTAGTCTGACAGTGACACTGACCTCTAACTCTCATCAGAACAGTCTAGGACCCCCTTTACAGTGAGCAAAGAGGCCGGGCCGGGCCGCGGCAGCTAGGCCTAGCACTGTAAACGCGCAAGAGGCCAAATGCGAGGCCAAACTGGCCGCACATTTGGCCCTGCTCTGGAGGTAGCCTCGGGTCGCGGCCAGGCCGCAGCTCGGCCCGGGCTTTTCTCACTGTAAACGCACGCAGGGCCAAATGCACGGCCAACTGTTACCCCGGAAGTGACAGTTCGCCGTGTATAGGAAATTGGGGAAAAGATTCACTGCAAATATCCCATGCGCGTGGATCTGCACTGTGACTCCCGGCGCGCCCCCCAAATAATCGTTTGTTTACATGCAGAGCCCCACTACGACAAAATATTGAAAGGTTAAAATTTAGGCTGCGGTGGGGCCTGCCACTGTAAACGCACAAAATTGCGAGGCGGAGTAGGCCTGGCTCAGCCGCAGCCCGGCCCTGGCCCTTTCCTCACTGTAGACTAAAAGGGGTCTAGAATCTAGATCTACTCTAGATCTAGATAGGTCTAGGTCTATCTAGGCCTAGATCGACTAGATCTAGAGTCTAGAATCTACACAACAAAATTGCCAGAATTTTTTATTTCAAAGAGGAAGGAAAGAAAGAAAAAAAATTCAGC
The DNA here is from genome assembly GCA_035222895.1 of Strongylocentrotus droebachiensis. Lineage (NCBI taxonomy): Eukaryota > Metazoa > Echinodermata > Echinoidea > Camarodonta > Strongylocentrotidae > Strongylocentrotus > Strongylocentrotus droebachiensis. The sequence goes on from JAVYIG010003885.1 coordinate 76,729, forward strand.
TGTAACGATCTAGCTGTTAGATCTAGGTCTAGAGACGTAGAGTCTAGATCTAACTTTAGATCTAGATCTAGACATCTATATATATATCTAGATCTAGGCTTAGACTAGACTAGATCTAAAATGGGATTTGGAGGGGTCCAATTCAATTGTCCACCAATTAAGTTTAGATCTAGACCCTAGACCTAGCCCTAGTCTCTAGGGCTATAGGCCCTAATCCCTATAGATCTAAGTTAGACCTCTAGACCTAGATTCTAGATCTAGAGTCTATTAAAATAAAGAAAAGATCATCTCATTCTCAGTCATTCTCAATTCTCATCTGCTTTTTTAATATCTAGAATCTAGACTAGATCTAGGCCTACTAGAATCTAGACCTAGATCATCACAGACATCATCAGTTCATTCAGCCTATTGATGCAAACACATCTACTTTAGTCTCTAGATCTAGACCTAGACTAGATCTAACGTAGACTAGATCGACACCGGCTAGAAACAATCACCAGACCAGTTTTGCTGCTGCATTCAAGTCATGTAGCTAGGCCGTACCTAACCTACCGCAGGTCTAAAGCCGCGCCGACCGCGACGGCCGGGTGAACGCATATCATTACCCATAATCTGACTCGGCCTCGGCTCAGTCCTCAGATGACGAATGAGACTGACAAGTTACAGTAAATCAATGGTTGGAATTTTATTTCATTAAACTTACTCTCATTTGCCCTTACGCCAGAACCAGTAATTGCAAGGTGAGATGTGATCATCACTAAGAAGACGAATTTCCACGTTAACACCTCCATGACTTCCGTAATTTTCAACATTTCTTTCCAACATGCAGCGCAGACATGCTATATGCTAGCATGCAGACAATATTAATGATATCGATATCTAATCGATAAATGCACAGTATACCAAAGACGTTTAAATATAAAAGTCATGATTTTGTTTATGTTTTTTGTTATACTTTGGACGGTATTTCGGTGTAATGCATTATGGCATATTTGCATGCTAAAACTTTTGAGAAAATACTACAGAATAACATAAAGGTGATGCCACGCGCATTTATGACTAACATAGGCGCCGGAAGTGGGGGGGGGGGGGGGGGGGCAGTTGCCCCCCCCCCCCCCTCCCAGTCAAAAAAGTGGGGGGGGGGGGGGGGGCAAAACGCATTTTTGCCCCCCCCCTCAAAAAGATATATCCCCCCAATATTTCAGGTGGGGGGGGGGATGGCCTGTACAATCATCCCCCCCCCCAATAATTCACCATCGAAAGAAAAAAATCACTGAGAGAAAAATTCATGATCAGAGCCCGATGAGAGTAGTATTTCTCGCAAGATGACCATCAATACACATTTTGCTATCTCATTTTCATAATACATACATATACGAAGTAAATGAGACAACCGTATATGAGACAAGAATAAATTGAATTCTCGCTCATACGGCTTCATCAGGAATTGATGAATTTATTCAATTTGTTCAATCAACAGCATCATAGAAATGCATTGCGCCAAATGCAAAGACGCAGCGTTAAAAAGCAACGAGCTAAATGTTAAGCGCGAAGCGCAAAAGTAGCAATCTGCAATGCACATCAAACAATCCTGGACAGTGTAAACATAGATGAACTCTGTGACGAATTCGTGATGAGATCGGAGACAAAGAAAAAGCAAGGATTTAGTGTCGAGAACGGTACAACAAACCGTCTTCTTTCTCTAATAATTTAAAGAAACGTCAAAGCTTCCGCACTTCGCGTGGGAGGGGCCCGCCCCCCCCCCCCCCCCCCCCCCCCCCCCCCCACTCAGAGTTCGGAATGACCGCATGCGTGTTGCCAAAATGTCCGGTAAAGGGGTACTTTTCGTGCGGCCCGAGAATTGTAAAAAAAGGGGTGTATTTGACTTTTCACCCGGAGATTTCTTTAAAAAGGGGGTGTTTTTCTTTTTCTCTCTCATCTCTTTGGACTCCTAAGAAATTATTCCGAATTTAGGGGGGTAAATTGAGCATTTTTCCTGATTTAGGGGGGTCTCCAAGGCAGGAAAAGCCTGCGAAAAGCCCGCGAAAGGGGGGTTCGGAAATGTTGGCAGTCCTCAGATAGGGGGTGCTTTCAAAAAGAGGGTACGAGCATATGCGTACCCTAAATAACACTGAGTGGGGGGGCCGGGGGGAGGGGGGGGGGACTGAATTCAGACAAGGATTAACAGTCGAGAATGGTACAACGAATCGTTTTCTTTCTTTAATAATCTAATGACACGTCAAAGCTTCCGCGCTTCGCGCGGAATCGTTGAAACTGATTCAGACAAGGATTTAGAGTCGAGAACGGTTCAACGAATCGTCTTCTTCCTCTAATAGTTTAATGCAACGTCAAAGCTTTCGCGCTTCGCGCGGAAGGGGGGGGGGGGGAGGGAACTGAATTCAGACAAGGATTAAAAGTCGAGAATGGTACATCGAATTGTCTTCTCTCTTTAATAATCTAATGAAACGTCAGAGCTTCCGCGCTACGCGCGGAGGAAGTGGAAACTCCCCCTCCCTGCACCCAACCCCCATAGGGAGCGCACTTCGCACGATTCGTGTGCTCACTACCGCTCCCCCCCCCCCCTAAAATGAAATCCTGGCTACGCGCCTGGGGAGGGGGTGCAACCTGCCACACGCTTCTACCTCTTGGTTGCTTTGATCCATTGCCAAAAATATGTTGGCACCTATCATCCCCCCAACCACGGATACAAATCGACACCCTTGGCTGGCGTACTGATAGGGGGGGGGGTATTTTTTTATTCGATACCAGTGATTTACAAATGTTGCTGAAATGACATGATTTTCCAGTATTTTTTCTCAATTTTTTTTATCATACCTTTTTATGCGTTTGTTTGAAAATTAGAAATTCCCAAATAACAGTCGGGCGAAAAATATGCTTATTTACAAGCCTTTGTGTCATGGTCTGCAGAACGGCAGGGCTCAGGGGCTCGAGCCCCCCTCACTTTTTGAAAAAGTTTGTTACAGAGAAAAAGAAAGAAAGAGAGAGAGAAAAAATAAGTGACCCAACAAGGGCCCTAGCTAAGGCGGTCCCCTGTATGCCCATCTGACCGTAATTAAATACATAAAACCCTCGAGCTTCCGGGGGCTCTGCTCCCTGCACTCCCCTCTTATTAGTGGCCTGCCAGTGTCACAAATAAGGTATCTAAATATGCTTATCTGACCATAATTGTAATGCCTAAAACCCCTGAGCTTCTGGGGGCTCAGCCCTTTGACCCCCTACCGGGGCTCATGCCCTGGACCCCACGCCAATTTACGATCTACCTGATCGTTAATAATCCACTTTAAAAAACGTCCGCGGGGCCTGCATGTAACGTGTAAGAGTGGTGGTGATGCAGAATTTTCTTCTTCCCCCCCCCCCTCTTCCAAACGTTTGCTCGCTACGTCACTGCCCCTGGAAGATGAGCCCCCTGGAATGTCCCCCCCCCCCCCATCCCAAACTGCTTCCGGCGCGCCTGATGACTAACATATCATTTTTTGGCTAAAATTTTGAAAGAGTGTCAAATTCATGATTATTTTTTTTAAAGGTTTTTACCAAATAGCCTACTCATCATAAAGACCTTTTAAAATTAATGATATCATATTTTAGTATGAGTTTGTATTAATAAGCCTGTTTAATATACATTTTAAAGTGGGACATTACATAATTATGTGAGGCGCAATGAAACATAAAAATGTGATTTACTCAGTATGTGGGGTCAATCATATTCAAATTTATTTTTCAAAACAACATAAATCTGTCCAAAGCATCCTGCACATTTTCTTGATTAAAACATATAACTTATGTTGTTATGCCACCCCCCCCCCCCCCCTGCCAGTGGAAACTGTAGTATTTAGGAACTCAGAGACATAAAACTAGATACAATGAATTTAGAAGTTGAGATGATTTAATCTATTCCAAGATGTCCGATCATATTGTGATCATGACTGTGTACATAAGGGATTGAGCCCTCGACGTTGACTGTTAGCACAGTCTTACAAACACAACATATTTCCCTCCTTTAAAGAGATGAATAATGTTATATAACTAAGTCCAGATATGAGTTCAAAAGTTTATGAGTCCAGAAAATAAAACTTGTTTATTAACAACAAGCCTGAAATTTTATTAACCTATATTGAGCAATTGTTTCATATGAGTCCAAAACTTAAACGTTCCAGTTTTTAATTTCTATGCTCAATACTCGGCTCTACGGATTTAAGATCTGTAATCTCGTAGATATCCAGGTCGTCTCCTTAGACGCTGAGAACGATGAACAGTTCGCGGTTCTGCTCGCTGTTGCTCTTGATCTTCAGTGCTTGTAGGGAATGGAAAGGTGTCTTCCCAATCGCTTTCATTCATGTTGCCTGGCTTGCTCGCGATAAGACGTTGATCTGGTGTTCCATCGCGTTCCGTCATCTAGTACAAATGCATTCGAGCCGAGCTTCTTCACGATCTGTTTGGGTTTCGATACCCCCAAAGCTAGCTTGTGCTTGCGATTTGGACGCTTTACACGAACCCAGTCACCGATAGCGAATTTCGGTGTGATTGCTCGTCTGCGTTTGTCAGTGTACGCTTTCATGCTTTGCTGTTTCCTCTCAATCTCTCTCGCTTCAGCCTGTGTGCTTGCAGGCTCTGAAACCGGTGGTTTCAGGATGTTGAATGGCATACGGAGGTTCCGTCCCAACATCAACTCTGCTGGAGTCTTTCCGGTTAGCGAATGAGGTGTTGAGCGATACGTGCGTAGTAGGGTCTGGATGGCCTTATCGAAGGTCATTCCATCTGCGAGATTCGCTTTCAAGCTCGAGGAAGTGGATACTTATCCGGAATGATTGCCTTGTTGACTGCCCTCAAATCTACACAAAGTCTAAGATCTCCATTCTTATACGGCGTGCGATGACCAGATTAGACACCCACGGGGATGAATCGATGCGCTCGATGATGCCATCGGATTCAAGCCTATGAAGTTCCTTTGAGACTTCATCCCTGACAGCTAACGGAAGTCGACGGAGACTCTGTGTGTAGTGATAGCTACATGTAGTTTAACAGAGTCTGCAAATTACAGACTAGCATGTATAACTAAATATAGAATGACCTGCAACCCATGACTCATGCCAGGTCATGTTATGAAACAATGAGTACTTGTACATGAGATGCCTACAAAGATGTCTGACTGACATAGAGCCTCAATAAAGCTATACAACTTATTAGTTCAATCAAAGCTCTCCAACTGGTCTTTTATAAGAACATAATATGGTGTCAGAACTAGGCAGCCAGTGTTTGTGCTGAGCAATCCAGCCTACAGTATATACATGGAGGAATCATTGAAATCAGGCCAGTTCAATCCAATTCTTTGTGATGTGAGAGATGATGAGAGGGCTTAGAGTCTAAGTGTATGTCCAGTGAATGTAGTTATGTCCATACTAGTTAGCACTGTCGTTGTATGGATTGGAGTGCATAGTTTTGTGCCGGGCCAGTTCCAGTATAACGGGC